>ML799232.1:202974-223336 GCA_009831015.1 Picea engelmannii | reverse complement strand
TATATTAGGACAGTTAACAATGCAACCGTACATAAGTGTGACACTTACAAAAGTGTCTTTTTGGTATTACGACACTTAACGGAATAGTGACGAAAGTGCGACACTTAGTATGACACTAGGTAGTGTGCAAATTTTGCATGTAACACCAATGAAAGAATACAATGAATGTGGGGAAATAATTTCTATGGGCAAATATGAGAAGACATATGCATACTCCTTCGACATCACTCCTTGGATCAATAACATGAAAGGGAATTAATGAATGGTATTAGTTTTCTTTTTCATTGATGAGGTATAGAGAAAATGGACGGGAACAACGTGAAATAATGCAACCTACAAGAAAAATTGGGAATGTGTATTCTTTTCATGGGCTAGTGATAATTCAATCTGCATTTACAGAATTCATTAGTGATGGTTGAGAGGTGGCATTATTCCTTTATCTATTTAATCTTATCTAAGGGATAGGTAGTATCTGATAATGTTTCTTTATGACATAATATGTGTAATACAAAATTGGTATGGTAGTTGTGGCATCCTTGGGTGGATGCATTTCCTTGGTTTTCAAAGCACGGGATGTCAATAAAAAATCATGTAATCAATTCCATTTGAAACTTGCAGGTTTCCACCACTATAAACACAAGAATAACAATGATGTAACATTCCCACTATAATACCCAGTTTAATTAATGCTTATGTACATACAATATGTGGCTATGACAAAGCGATGTAACATTCAAATTGTATTTCAATGTTTTAATAATAAAATGTGATACCAATTGCTAAGGGGACATGGAAAAAACATGGGGGATGAATTAATCCACAAGAGAGGGGAGGGTCTAGGATAATGACCAAGATGGGGTCCAAGGGTGAATTACTCATGTATATTAATTCAACCCATTTTCCTAAATTTTCTATTGATATATGAACCTTCTAATTTATGATTGAGTGTTCCCAAATCCAATCATTGAATACATGTAAGAGGGTGGATTTTATTAGTCACATCTCATAGTTATTGGGTACATGGGGGTTGAGTACAATCATCTTGGGGAAGTGTGTGAGTCAAGAAAGTAAATCCAAAAGGAGGAAATTCATGTGGGATGGGACAACAATTTTACACAATCAATTTTGTTGCATGAGGAGCAAGTAGAGATAAAGAAAGAGAGCTTGGAGTTGGTGCATCCATGGAGGGTGAATTCTCGAGGATGTTGGAGCATATCTAGAGCATATTGGAGCTCAATACTAAAGATCCAGATTGCCAAACCTGAAGAGTTAAATCCTCAATGGGTTACACTAAAACAACAAGTGTTTGTTGTTGTTTGTTGGTAGTTTTTCCTAGCATCAAGTTCTGTTGATTTTCCATCTGAGATTCCTAGCTACCTATGCCAGAGAGACCTTGATAAATGAATGGGACACCCAAGGTACTAAGATCAGTGAAGGGGTACATTCCTTGGGTCGGGCAGGTCAAGAGGAAGAGATCTAGTGGAAAATTGAGATAGTTGGAGGAGAATATTAATGGGTTGTGAGTTTTCTGAGTTGTGAGTGGACAGTGAGATACCACCCTCTTTTTTGGATTACTAGCCTCGGGTAAAGTGTGACTAGGTGTTGAGATTTGGAATAGTCAGTCTATGGTTGGGTGGAACGTTCATCCCAAGCAAATATGTTCACAACTACTATTAAAACATAAGTGTTTTATCGTTTTTTTGTTGTATTATGAGTTTTAATTGTTGTGCATAAACTCTAAGTATGAGAACATATTATATATGTTGTTTTAATGAAGTTTATTAGTTGCATTCATGCCTATTTTAGTATGTTGTAGATGCATCAATGTAATGGTAGTGAATAATATCTAAATATGTTTTAATTCGTAGTTGAAAGCTACATGAAATCAGTTAGATGTAAAAGAATTAATTTAATTGGCTGTAAAAAAAAATTATGAGTATTTTGCACCATAATGTCCCTTAGTTGGGCTGGGCGAGTCCCAATACATTAGGTCCCTGCATAATAAATCAAAGAATGTAGAATTCATTGGTGATGGTTGAGCGATGGCATTCTTCCTTCAACTATTGAATCCAATTTAAGAATTGGGTAGTATCTAATGATGTTTCTTTGTGGCATAGTATGTGTAATATAGAATTTGTATGGTAGTTGTGGCATCCTTCATTGGATGCATTGCCTTGGATTTCAGAGAACACTAGATTTCAATAAAAAAGAATGTAATCAATGCCATCTAAAACTAATAGATTTCCACCAACAACAACATGAGTAGAACATAAAGGTTTTTATCCCAATACACTATGTTTCCAATTAGTATGTAGAACGCTATAATATACCTAGGGAGGTACTGAAGGGGAATAATAATAGTTAGGTAGCTATGTATTGTTATGTATGGAGGTCATTTCTAGTAAATAAGGCTCATGTAATAGTGTGAACATAATGAAAGTAAGAAGACTTATTAGAAGATTCTACCTACTAGAATGTTCCTTCTCTAGAGGATTACAGCTAGAAAATTCCACCTACTAGAATGTTTCTTCTCTAGAATGTTCCTAGGAGATAGATAGTACTATATAAAAAAGTAAAAGAGATCTAGTGGAAAATCAAGATAGTTGGAGGAGAATATTAATGGGTTGTGAGTTTTTTGAGTTGTGAGTGGACAGTGAGATACCACCCTCTTTTTTGGATTACTAGCCTCGGATAAAGTGTGACTAGGTGTTGAGATTTGGAATAGTCAGTCTATGGTTGGGTGGAACGTTCATCCCAAGCAAATATTTTCAAAACTACTATTAAAACATAAGTGTTTTATCGTGTTTTTGTTGTATTATGAGTTTTGATTGTTGTGCATGAACTCTAAGTATGAGAACATATTATATATGTTGTTGTAATGAAGTTTATTAATTGCATTCATGCCTATTTTAGTATGTTGTAGATGCATCAATGTAATGGTAGTGAATAATATCTAAATATGTTTTAATTCCTATTTTCAGATTTCTATGGTGAGTAGTTTCGAGGTTTATTGCCGGATAATCCACAGTTGGTGTCATTTTTGTCATCGACGTTTCGAATCCGAATCGGGATTCATCATCATGACTAATCGTCAATTACAAAGCTTGTTGACCTTGGTCAATTAATAGTAGATGCAGGATAGTTTTGAGATTTGTAATTAGGTCGGCTAACTGTAATGCCCTATTTCTAAAACTAAGGCAAAATTAAATTCAATTTTAGAGTTAATAAATGATGGTAATTAGGTTATTGATAATATTTCATAATTCTAGGTTTTTGATAATATTATAAATAAGACTAGGAATTTATTAGTGTTGAGTTATAAATATAAAGGTCTAGGGTTAGAGTTAGATTGATTTTGATTGAATTATTAATAGTACTAGGGTTTCTTAATTCGTAGTTGAAAGCTACATGAAATCAGTTAGATGTAAAAGAATTAATTTAATTGGCTGTAAAAAAAAAAATGAGTATTTCGCACGATAATGTCCCTTGGTTGGGCTGGGGGGGTCCCAATACATTAGGTTCCTGCATAATAAATCGAAGAATGTAGAATTCATTGGTGATGGTTGAGCGATGGCATTCTTCCTTCAACTATTGAATCCAATTTAAGAATTGGGTAGTATCTAATGATGTTTCTTTGTGGCATAGTATGTGTAATATAGAATTTGTATGGTAGTTGTGGCATCCTTCATTGGATGCATTTCCTTGGCTATCAGAGAACACTAGATGTCAATAAAAAAGAATGTAATCAATGCCATCTAAAACTAATAGATTTCCACCAACAACAACATGAGTAGAACATAAATATTTTTATCCCAATACACTATCTTCCCAATTAGTATGTAGAACACTATAATATACCTATGGAGGTACTGAAGGGGAATAATAATAGTTAGGTAGCTATGTATTGTTATGTATGGAGGTCATTTCTAGTAAATAAGGATCATGTAATAGTGTGAACATAATGAAAGTAAGAAGACTTACTAGAAGGTTCTACCTACTAGAATGTTCCTTCTCTAGAATGTTCCTAGGAGGTCAATGAATGTAAGAAGGATTACAACTAGAAGGTTCCACCTACTAGAATGTTTCTTCTTTAGAATGTTCCTAGGAGATAGATAGTACGATATAAAAAAGTAAAATAAATGTAATGGATCATGGTGAAGAATATTGTAATTGTATCAAGCATTGTTTGAGTGGTTTCCTTCCATAAGGAACAATATATGGTGTTACTCTACCTCAAGGGTTTGCTCTACATTTCTCTTATGTTGATTATTTTATTTGAATGCTTTGATTATTTATGAAGTTAAGAATTTCTGTTATATCTTGTATTTTCATATCATAGGTACATAACATTTGGTATCAGAGCTCTTTCTTGGGTCAAAGAAAGGAAAAACAAATTCTCTTTTGTAATTTTTCAAGGAAAAAAAGGCGGTAGAACACTTCAGATTAAATTATAAAACTTTCTAGGAAAATTATTTTGAAACATGTTGGATATATGAGTTTATTTTAGAAAAATACCCAATTAAAAAACAAACGGCTAAAACAGAGTCTGGGAAGTGAAGTTATTGGAAAATTAAAATTAACAAATTTTCATGGTTTTTCCTGGGACGGCCACGCGATTTGCAAATCAAATATATTTTTCTGGAGTGCTCAGATTTTAGTCAAACCAAAATCAATAGATGAAAAGTAAGTTATTTTAATAAGCCCTAGTTTTTGTTGAATATTTCTTGCAAGCAAGATGTCTTTTACTAGCAAAGAGGATGGCCCTAGTATTGAAAAATTCATAGAATGTCACAAGTCATTATGGAAAAAGAATTGGAAATTTTGGTTACCCTAAGGTTTCAAATAAGATGTTGACATATAGTGGCAATCGTTGGAATTTTCCAAGATGATGGCACTTTCCAATGAAGCATTTGAAAAATTACTCTTAGATAAGTGGTTTCATGTTGGGAAAAGGGATAAACAAAGCACCAAGGGTTTATTTTCATGTGGAAACTCTATATTACGGGTTCATGGTTGTATTCATAAAGAAAAGTTCATTGTTTATACTAAACCTAGTTGCCAATTTTTTTTTATCAATGTTCAGTTGGTTAACAGATTGCAAGTTCCTGCAAAACATATACAAAGCACACAAGTTGAGGGTGAGACTGTTCAAATTTTCAAATATTTGAAGCTCATCATGGATAAATATGTGTTGCATTCTAATTTTTGTGCCATAGATATGAATGATGTGGATTTTATTCTTGGATATCCTTGAATGGAATCAATTGGTATAGTTAATGTTAATGTGTAAAATAAGTTTTTGAAGATTTGGTACACGAAAAATAAGATTACATTGCATGACATTTCTCTTACTAAGAAAGAAGGGCCTAAGGGGCCACTGGAGGAAGTTTTGGATGTCAAAAAAACTATTGTACCTAATGACACATCAAATCAAGAGTCTGGGGTTGAATCAAAATAAGAGCCTACATAAGCACTTGAAGAAAATCCACAAAAAAGGCATAAACAAGAAGAAGAATTTAAGGACCTAAATGTCTCAAAGGAACCACATGTTGAAGAGTCCAAACCAAAAACAAAAGGATGGTGTATATTGCCACCCACACCACATAGAAAATAAATAGTTATCAAGGAAAGGATGTGACCATCAAAAAAATTATTATGGACAAACATGGTTCTATAAATGAAACCAATGGAAAGGAACGGGAAAACATAACAACAATGCATGGAGATATAAAAGTAGCACAAAAAGGAGAAATCATATTCCATATCGAGGTAGCATGGAAGCATTTGGAACCAATGTTAACATTTCACTAGGATGGATGGATGCTTGTGCTTGGTACAAATTGGATGCATTACCTAGTTGATCATATTATATGGTTTCTTCCCATGTTTCGAGGACAAAACATGTGAAGGGAGGTGGAATGTAGTATACCTAGGGAGGTAATATGGGGTACCTAGGGAGGTACCCAAAGGGAATAATAATAGTTAGGTAGCTATGTATTGTTATGTATGGAGGTCATTTCTAGTAAATAAGGCCCATGTAATAGTGTGAACACAATGAAAGTAAAAAGGCTTACTAGAAGGTTGTACCTACTAGAGTGTTCCTTCTCTAGAATGTTCCTAGGAGGTCAATGAATGTAAGAAGTATTACTAAAAGGTTCCACATACTAGAAATGTTCCTAGGAGGTCAATGAATGTAAGAAGGATTATTAAAAGGTTCCACCTACTAGAATGTTCCAAGGAGATAGATAATACTACATAAAGAAGTAGAAGCAATGTGATGGAGCATGGTGAAGAATATTGTAGTTGTATCAAGCATTGCTCGATGAAAGGAATAATATATGGTGTTACCTTATCTCAAGGTTTTTCTCTACATTTCTCTTGTGTTGATTATTTTATGTGAATTCTTCGATTATTTTTGAAGTTAAGGATTTTTATTTCATCTTATATTTTTAGATATAAGGTACACAACAAACACTTTGTCTAGAAGATAAATGAAATGATCCTTATGATCACCCTCATCATACAAGGTATTTGTCCCTTTTGCTTTATTTTGAATGAATTTTCAATGTTCAAATTACAATTTGTGTTTATATTCCTTCATTCTTTGATGACATTTCTCAAAGTGCAACAAACCTTTCATGATATGCAATTCACTTCAAATCAAGAAGATGTAAAGATGATGCATCAAAGAAACACTCTATCAAATATTTGGATAGTGATTATATGCATTGGATAATGATATCCTTAAGCCCTCATGGCCCGTTGAGTTTATAGCCATATACAAAATTATTCTTAACATTACTAAATTTTGAATAGCACAGTGAAAAATGTTATGAAATGGAATAATTATATAAAATATAGTCCAATATACATGTAATAATGTTTAAGGCTATTATTTTTAATGTAAAGAGTAACATCACTTTGCATCTAAATACTAGCATCAAATGAAATTTGTGATCCCTAAACCAAAAGTGAAGATTTCACCAAAAATCTAAATCAACATTTATATCACTTCGAAATAAAACCAAATAACATGATAAAGTATTTAATTAGTTATAATAAAAAAAAATCAAATTAAAAAAAAAAACCTATGACATATAAGCATTTAAAAAATAATATGTTTAATTTGTATTTTACAAACTAATATTAAAAAAATAAAAAAAATAAAAATTCCCAATTCCTATAGTTTCTACTATGGAAAATAGTGATAATAAAAATAAAATATTAATAATAAATGGTATAGTATTATACATGGTTGGAGGCAATGACATCTCCAAGACATAACTTTCTTAAACCTTAATCTATGACTATTCATTTAGCTATGCCTCGATGTTCATAGGTTATCCTATGAGTATGTTATTAGTCCCTGCCTGGGTGAGGGACTTTAGCTTTTGCTTGGAGGTCAACTATAGTTGACCTCCTATTGATGGGTTCATTTTGTTATATTATTTGGTTAGTTTTGTAGACAAGATCAAATATAATGCGCTCGATAACCTATGTTCCCAATCACCTTGATTTATTTAATCTAATTTTTCGGTGAAATTTCTTATTACCTTGATTTAGTTCTTAAATAAATTTATTTTGATATTTATTAAATATTATAAATTAAAATTTTGATTTGTTTCAGAGCTCACATTATTGCAGTTTATTTTTATGAATTTTCAAAATTTAAAAATGAATTTAAAAAATCAAATTTGTGAATGGTTATTTGGTGGACTCTAACACTTGTTTGTTTTAGTGCAGTGGAGGTTTTAATGCAGTCGAGGTGACCTTCCTACAGTCGATGACTAACAGGCTAGTCCACTTGGAAGGCTGCATGGAGCCATCGCTTCATGCTCCATCGCCTGCTTATCAATAATGGTGAACCTCTATGTGTAACTTACGCCTAGTTGAATAGGGAATTGTGTAATATACTCGAATCAGCAGGGGACTTCCAAAGCTATAATGTCGTTTTATGCACATAAATTCACTATCAACATCTTATGTTGATGAGTTAAATCGCACCAACAAAACACAGTTAATCATGACTTTTACTGGCCTTCATAAATCACCCTTCCTTTATCATACAACACGGAGATTCCCTACGTATACTATAGACAATTATCTTTGAGCTCACCAAACTCAAAATGTGAAATGAAATAGAAATGTCACAAGAATTTGGTGAGCGTAAGAAAGGAGAATTGTCGGGTAAAATTTGGGAACAAAGCAACAAGAATAATTATAGTTACCCATATTTCCTTGTTGCAATGGAGATTTAGTTGAGCAATCAATCATTACTAATCATGTTGACTTTGAAAGTGGTGTGTCTTTTGAGTATTCCATAGTTTTGATTATGGTTATTTTGAATGAGACTCTGTAATATGCGTATAATATTATAACATGGTTTAAGAGTTAAAGGAAAACAAGGCTTAAGCTAGAGCAGAAGTTACTTATGGAAAATAATTGGTCATTCTTCATTATCCATAAATCTTACAATTTTGTTTGCACACACCAACAATGTTGAAAAATTGCTTTATATGCTCCCTCATCTAGTGGAGTAGTTGTAGTATTTTTGCAATAAATTTGATCTATTCATATAAGAAACCACCAACGAATTTATTAGAGAATATTTAGTAGTATGATGGTTTCCCAACTCTCAATATTCCTCACAGATTACAATGGTTGGAAGGGAATTCTGTTGATCTTCTTTCTGTTTATTGGATTGCTTCACAGTTCAGTAACGTCCATGAAGGTTTTGTCTTATGAAAAAATATATATTGCTATACCATCCTTGCATGGCGTTCCAGTGATGAATTATTTCAAGACTTTGAAGTTTTCATAGGGCTATGTTAATCTCTGGGGTGGTAAATGTTATCACTCTATAAATTCTCTTGGTTTCAAAGAAAATCTTAGAGGTAGAACCAAACCAACTTTTAGATCAGAAAATAGCCTCATGCCAGTCCAGAGAGGGCTCTCTCCAACTATTTTTTCAATAAACACAAGGGTTAGATTTTATGTGGATGAAAATTTTATGAAATGGTTGGTAGGACTGAGAAAAATACCCATTGGGCATGGAGTCATAAGGGATATCAACTCTAGGTTTTCAGAATCTTGGTAGAAAAGCATGTAATCTCTGGGGACAGACAACCAACTATTTTTAGACTTACAATATTTAAATATGGATATTTGAAAGAGGAAACACTCAAATCCACACAGAGCATCCAACTTGGATGAATTCTGCATAAATTTATCAGTCTGGAAATGAATATTTGAAACAAGATATATACAGAGCATACTGAAATGATTTTTGCATCAACAATTTCTCATTCAAACAAAGAATAATATATTTAAGTATGACAAAGAAAAAACACATACACTAGGAGAACTGACTACAACAGTTGAACATGGGAATCTCTAAGTAAATATAAAAAACACTTGTCTATAAACCTTTCATTAATATTCAGAAAATATTACAATACCACCAGTATTTCTTACTCCACTCTCGAACCCTTTTACAATAATATTCCTCATAATATATAGAATTACATTACAATCTAACTCAATTATGTTGAAATAGTTATAATATCACATTCAAGAAGGAGTTACAAACTAACTCCTATTTTTTAAGGTTTAGTTTTTAACTAATTAAATTTGGAAAAAATCTGTAAAATAGGTTGTAAAGATCTCTTCGAATATCCAAAACCATGACACCTATGAAAAAAATGAGAGAGTTTTTTGTACATGAATCTGATATTGAGAAAAAACCTCTTTCAAATTGTTGATATATATCACCATCTTCTCGGAATTGGATCTTGAAGTCAACTACAAAAACAATCAGCTACAGGAAATTTCGCAGCAACTAAAAGATTTTGTAGTGACTAGTAATTTCGCCTTTTCTCCCAAATGGTGAGCTGGATTGGGATAATGTTTTGTCAGAAAATTAATAATACTATGATTCCTCTCCATAAAAAATTTGGGAAAAACACAGTTTACTTTTTAAAGTTACGATGAAAATAACTTTTCACGGCAACTAGGAATTTTTTTGTGAAATCTTTGTGTCACTAGTTTCCTTTGTGAACTCTCTCTCTCTCTCTGTCAACATGTGATAGTGTATTTTCCATTGTTGCAGCTAGAAGACCATAGGTAATGTTGAGGATATAAAAATAATCACAAAAATGACCAGGAGTGCTCCACATGCCTTATCACCTCATCGATATTACATTGATAGAAACATCATCGAACCTTGACACGTGATCTTTAAGATACCAGGACATGACTACAAGACTCAATCAACAACAAAACAAACTATTTTGACTTTGTAAATTTATACTCACTAACATAGGCTCCAATGGGGATTATATCCTCCCTGTGAGGTAACAAACAACACTGTAGACTAGTAGCCTTCATCCATTCAACCATTTCAAACCCTGTCATTCTTCAACCTGCAACTTGTACTTGTTCGATATATGTGAGTTGATTATTCTGCAACTAAACTACATACCAAACTGAAAAACTAATCTAATTGACTTAAAACTTAAAAGAGATGTTGATTTGGAAAAGTTATTTATATACATCATCCTACTCTAAGTTGTTGAAAGAACAGTTGGGTCAAGTGATACAATAATGCCAATGCAACCAATCAAGAAGTTGCTCAGTAATTGGACTCCTTAAATGTGCTTGAACAAAATCAAAAGCAAACAAAATAATGGCAATGGAAACTCATGATACTTTTGTTTTCATAGTGAAAACATGGCTGAGAATTCAGACTGGAAAATTCCTCCATATAGTCATCTATAAGATCATGAAAATCATAGAAGTCATATTCTTTTTGTTGACCCTCAATGTATTATGTGACTAAATTTTGTTGGTTACATTGTTCATGTGTGTTCTCTGTATCATCCCATTTTTTCAACTATGAATTATCAAACTAAGGTTCAAAAACAAAAAAAATTATGCATTCTTCATAGCTGAGGGCAACACTACCACTTCTTGTTTCGGCTGGAAAAGGTTTTCAAAAAACTGTCTCTTATATTGAAAATTGTTGGATTGTATTTGAACCTCTAAGACTTCAATATATTTTTCAATATCCTTGGAAAATTCATCCAAAAACTGGAAAATAAATTCATCATTAAAAAAATATGAAAACTTAGCACTGCTTACTTCCTACAAACATGATGCAAAAGGATCCTAAAAAGAGTCAAAATTGATCTCACTTTGCATCATCCCTCCAACTGCTCTTTTTCTTTCATGAAATTTCAACTATTGATTGTAATAAAAGGGCTGAAAACCTTCATAAAATTGTTGCAATGAAACCTTTGTTGGATAGGAAAATAGGGTTGGCTGAAATACTAACTCTTCATCATCCATGTTTTTCGATTTAGAGTAGACCAGTGACTGAAAATCTGAGCTGATAAAACCCTCCATATAGCATGCTACAGGATCAATAAAAAAATTAGAAGACTGTTGATTTATAACATTGTGAAATTCTCATTCAACAATTGGAATGAAGAAAAGCACAAGGGTAGAGTATTTCCTTCAGCAAACTCACTACTTTTCCCATGTGCAATGTTATAATTGTTACATATGGGTTGAATTTTTTCATTAGACTGTTAAAAATAATCATCTCCTAATAAAAAAACATATAGTTGCTTGCTCTGGAAAATCAACGTCAAACTCATCATCATACTTATCATATCTAGGAAAATCATAAACCTCAACAATATCATCAGCAAGAAAGTTTGATACAACAACTTTCTCTTCAACAAGATGATCTTTATCCTCTGCAAAAACATCATCATTGAAAACTTAAAAAAAAATCATGGCAAAATCAGCTTTATGCTCATGTTGAAAAGGATCAGGATGTAAATCAACCCCTTTTTGTTCATGCACAATCTCATGTTCTACAACATTCCACTCATCATTCTCAATATGATCAGATAACTTACCACAAGATAGAAGGTTATCTTCTACTTATTGAGCATCAAAAAACATTTGTTGCAAGGTAACATACATCCTCTCCATCATAAGGAAAACTAGATCTGGATGAAAGGTTGTTACATAACACAGCCTGACAGTAGCTTCAGAGGGATGGATTTCTTTAGGAATATTGTAGTAAAAATTATGAAACCTCTTATTAAACATTGATACAGTTTCATGTGTGTTTCTTTTCATGGCATGAAACTATGAAATATACTAATCCTGAGACTTCATCTCACACCAAAAATTCATAAAAACATCCTTCGATTCCTCCCATGAACTAACGGATTTAGGCTAAAAATGCCTAAACCATTCCTTGGCATTCCCTTGTACTGACTGAGAAATGGCTCTCATACAAACATCATCATGCTCAAATTCAAAGAGGTCAATGAAATGCTCAAAAGATTTTATGTGTTTTTCAACCATGAGATTATTAGATTCCCCATCAAACTTGGGAAGGTATTTGTAATGCTTTGGAGGAAAGTCACGAAGTAAATGGGGTAATTTTAGTGGCCTATATCTCTGCGTAATATTGGAGGATTTAATTAAGATCATATACAATAGGTCTAATATCAGCTTTGGTCTTTTGAAACTCACAAGACTGACCATGATCATCATATGTCTTAGGGAAAGGATCTTGGTCAATATCATTTATTCAAGAAGAAGGTACATTTACAGTTTTTAGGGGAGGATATACAAGTACAGGTGTATTATCTCCATTTGAATATAGTAATTAAAAAAAATTTATTTTGATACATTCAGGAAAGGAGAAGAGGTAACTCATGAAAATGACTAAGACATCTTGGAAAAAAATTGTACTTTGATACCTGGATCTTTGTCCTTTCATATTTTTGTTAATAGGTCTCAGTCAATAAATATCCTCCTCCAATGGAGTCTTTTAAATTGCTTGAAGCATGATTAGAGTCACCAGGTGAATGGTACAACATTTTTGTGTTTGGACTTTGTTCACCATCAAAAGTCGAATCTGATCTTTGTTGTTCTTTCCCAGGGAAGATTTCACCTTCGCTCCCTGACAATGGTGCCAAAAATGTTATCACTCTATAAATTCTCTTGGCTGCAAAGAAAATATTAGAGGTAAACTCAAATCAACTTCTAGACTGGTAGCGAGAGGGCTCTCTCCAACTAGTTTTTCAATAAACACAAGGGCTAGATTTTATGTGGATGAAACATTTATGAAATGGTTGGTAGGGCTGATAAATACCCATTGGGCATGGAGTCATAAGGGATATCAACTCTAGGTTTTCAGAATCTTTGTAGAAAATCATTTAATCACAAGGTCCAAACAACCAACTATTATTAGAATTACAATATTTAAATATGGATATATGAAAGAGGAAACACTAAAATCCACATTGAGCATCCAACTTAGATGAATTATGCATAAACTTATCTGTCTGAAAATGAATATTTGAAACAAGATAGATACATAGCATATTAAAATGATTTTTGCATCAACAATTTCTCATTCAAACAAAGAAGAATACATCGAATGATGAAAAATAAAAAACACATACACTAGGAGCACTGACTACAACACCTAAAAACAGGAATCTCTGAGTAAATATCTCAAACACTTGTTTGTAAACCTTTCATTAATATCCATGAAATATTACATTACCAACAATCTTTCTTACTCCAACCTCGAACCCTTTTACAATACTCTTCCTCATAATATATATAATTACATTACAATATAACTCAATTAGGTCTAAATAGTTAGGGTATCATAATCAAGAAGGAGATACAAACTAACTCATATTTTTTAGGGTTTAGTTTTTAACTAATTAAATTTGGAAAAAATCTGTAAAATAGGATGTAAATATCCCGTCAAATATCCCTTCAAATATTCCTAAAAATGACACCAGTGAAAAAAATGAGAGAGGTTTTTGTATATGAAACTATTCTTGAGAAAAACCTCTTTCTGTTTGTTGAGATATATCACCATCTGCTCGGAATCTGAGCTTGAAGTCAACTACAAAAATAGTTAGCTACAATAAATTTCGTAGCAACTAGGAGATTTTGTAGAAACTAAAAATTTCTCCTTTTCTCCCAAATGGAGAACTAGATTGGGATAAAAAAAAATAATCAAATTAAAGACACTATGATGCCTCTCCAATTTTGTTTTTGGAAAAACCCAGTTTGTCTTTTTAAAGTTGTGATGAAAATAGCATTTCACAGCAACTAGGAAATTTGTTGTGAAATCTTTGTTTCAACAGTTTCCTTTGTGAACTCTCTTTATATGTCAACATGTGATAGTTTCTTTCTCATTGTTGTAGATAGAAGGCCATAGGTAATTCCAAGGATAGAAAAATAATCACAAAAATGACTGTCAAATATGCCATTTTCTTCGAGGAGAATCTGTGTCATTGGACCTCCATTGCTTCCAAGAAAGAAATAGATCTCAATAAAAAATTGTCCGCCAAATATGCCCTTTTCTCTGAGGATAATCCACATCATACATTTTCTTTTGTCTATAATGATTACCTAAAGGGAGATATGCATATCACACAAGCAACAATCAAGAAGCTGATTTTTAGCAGAGGAAAACAATCACACAAGAAACAATCAAAAGGATGGAATAAAAATTACATCTAACAGGTGCAGATCTCACACTATATGTACTTTCTCTTTTCCATTTGTTTCAAAANCACACAAGCAACAATCAAGAAGCTGATTTTTAGCAGAGGAAAACAATCACACAAGAAACAATCAAAAGGATGGAATAAAAATTACATCTAACAGGTGCAGATCTCACACTATATGTACTTTCTCTTTTCCATTTGTTTCAAAATTTTCATCATGTGTAGAGGCAATATAAGATTTAACATTTGTTTGTACATATCGATGATTCAAACATATTTATTTTAACAGTTTACTAGTTATTTCTATTTTACCTTCAGAATAAACATGCTTGTACGTACTGTGAGATGCACACCCCACCCTTCACAAAGATAAACATGATTTTAATCATAATAATGTTATTATAATTTCCATCTATTGCTACTAATTTGATTTCAAGGATAGTCATGTTTGATCTTCACCACCACTTCCAATATAGGCTTATAGATCTCATGTGGCTAGTGGTTATCTTGTTTGTGTTCAAGATGCACTTTAATCCAAAAAGAAGCATTTTTTTCCAGGGCTGCCTCCTAGAAGTGAAAATAGTCCCCAAGTCTTCTGCAAGTAGACAATCAAGCACAAACTCTAGCAATTCGGGTAGACATGAATGTGTATGGAATTGTTTTTACAATGTTTATTAATATGAATAATTTGAAATGGGATTCTTACAATATTGGTGCATTCAATTTCTACTCCCTATTTGGTACTGACACTAGATTCATTCTACTTCTTGTTTGGTACTCACATTGGATTCATTGGTGGGTTGTCAAGCTCTCTATTTCAGAGACGATCCATACCAAAAGTGTCAACCTAAATAAAAAAACATAGTTCAGTGTCTCCACTAGGGGTATAATTAAGATCACTTACCTTGTTTACTCAAAAAGCACCATCGGTGGACCCTATTGAAGCAGAGGCATACACAAATCAAGTTTTTCTACCAGCATTTTGCTTAGCATCAATTCTTGTCCTGGCATTGCTCAAAAGTGCTAGTCCCATCTCCTTAGCCATAGCTAGATCCACCATTCTCACTTTTTGTCAACCTCAAAACTGGGAGAATTGTTTTGTATAATAATTTAAAATAAGTTCAGAGGGTGAGGCACGAGAGAGAGACATGAGAGAGGGGTGTCAGTACATTTGGGAATGGATGGAGGCAACAACCAGCATGGTGCATGATATTATACCACATAATTCTCCTATTGATATATCCACATGTAACGTGTATGTCAATGAACATCAAAAAAGGCATTCGGGTCGTGCCTTTCTATGTTCCACATGAACTGTAAAAGAAAATAACAAATCAATGATGAAAGAGTAAGCCTTTGAACATATTAAGAATGATGTAGATGGAGAGCACATTCGATGGCTTCTAATGAAAAATAATTAGTAAATAGTAGCTAAGTTGAAAAATGAATGTATTGGCTGAATTTTAAATAATTTAAATAATTTTGAAACCAAAGGTGAAATTTTAAATTAGAATCGTTAAAATAACAACAAAAAATAACCTTTTGTTAGCATGCTAGGAAATCCATTGCAAGAACAATGTGTCAACCCTTTAATTTGGAAAAGAGTATAGAAACCCTTAAGTATTCAAAAAAACTTTCTAAGACAAGGTTTGAGTTCGAAGTGACTTGTTATGAAATTTATTTGGACTCAATAAGGTGATATCACTTCCCGGAATTTTGTAAAATATTTATTGTTTGTGGCTCAATGAAACATACAAATTCCTTGATTCCTTACTACGAAACGAAATGTATCAAGCTGACAAACATGGATGATTTTAGGGGCTAAATTTTGCTCTTGGGCTAATTTTCCATGGTTTTTCCAAAAACGAGATTCGATATTTTAAAAATAATTCGCCCAAATTCTATAGGATAAAATTATTTTACCTCAAAAATCGCCAAAATTTTATAAAAACTATATAAAATACTTAGAAATTTGAATATTTTTACAAAAATATCACCAAACATTTATAGTTGACATATGAAGGATTAGTAATATTTGCCAAGGTTTCTACATTTTAAAATAAATTTCCATCCTTAAAATCATCCCCGCTGACAAATTTAAATCTTGTAATCAATTCTCTATCTCATTAAAAAATAAGAAGTGGAGGAAACCTTATGATTGTGTTTAGTGTCTCTCGTTGTTTTTGCAGATACAAGCTATGCCTATCATACAAATTATCTGCATCATCTTTTGTTTGATAAAATGATTAAATATAGTGTGTGGGTTGCCCGTTCTATTTGAATGTTTTTTTCAATGATGGAGAGACATTGATGGTTTGAGAAGCCTCTTGTTTTGTTTTGTTTTTCCTCTACAGAGACACTAAATCTTTCGATTGGTATGATGATCAAAAAAAATAAAATTCCAATTGAATTTAACACCATCCTAGTTCAAACTTAATGGAAGATTGATATCTACTATGTTAATCTTTAGAGTAACATTATGTTTTCTTCATTTCCTTCCTAAATTTAACAACTTAGTTTTGAAAATTGATAATGAGGTGCATTGTCTAATAATTACCATCCAAATTGGAATGAAAACACCATTCAAGAATGCAAAACGTTTTGTTTAATTATGTGTTGTATTATTTTGACTTCTACTCTAATTATCTAAATATATATATGCGAGTTAAGTGATAATTATCCCTATATTTGTATTAGAACAATTTCTCACTTTAAAACTGAAGTGAAATGTAACTTAGTTGATTAAGAACCTGCAACAGTTTTAGGGGCGCCTTATGTAGGACATGTTCAAGAACCTTTAGATTCAAAGCTATATGTTGATCGAGCCTTTAGATTCAAAGCTATATGTAGATTCAAAGCTATATGTTGTTCAAGAACCTTTAGATTCAAAGCTATATGGGACCAACAAAAGTAGAAGCAGTTCTAGACATCAATAATATTAGTCATATTGATGCCATCGATTTTATTTCCATGGAGTTTGATGACCAAAGATGATGGAAGAAATAGGAGGTTGCACAATTGACATGAATGAATAAACTCACATAAAATAATTGAGATAAAATGCACACACTAATTTTCCTCATTCGGTTTGATTTCCATGAAGTTTGATGAGCAAAGACGATGGAAGAAACGGGGTTGTACTCATAACTTTAATGTAGAATAATATGTGTACAAAGATTTAGCTTCGGCTTTCAATTCACTTCTAGTGGTAAAAAAATATTTTATATAATGTATTCTAGGATAGGGAAAGGTCGAAACCCCTCTGTGGTCTTGTACAAAACACTTTTTTATATATCATTGCTTCAACAATTCAATTTGATATATTTTCTATGTACATTGGATACAAGGCCAAGTTATTATGGTTAAAAAAAACAATTGTTGGTAATTTTTGAGTTTACGGTTCAAGTGATGTTGTTTGAAATTATATTTGCTTATAGTATGTAACATAATCCAATCATAGTTTCAAAGAGAATTAATTATTTATTAACAAACACACTCCACGTAAGTATTAGCAAAACATACTCCACGTAAAATACAAACCAAGAAGGGACTAGCTACTTTGCAGCTATTTCCCTTGTTTTCTTTATAACTTTGTTTTCTAGATATTCCTTTTAAAAATTACCTACGTTATAGATATATTACAAACAGTTTTTTGAGGTAGACTTCTAACAAACACACCAAAGAAGGTCTATACAATTTTATTTCCTAATTTTTTCAATATTAAATATAAGGAAGGTCTATACGATTTTCTTTTCTTATTTTTTCAATATTAAATACTTTTCAATTCTATTATTTTCATTATTAAATTATTTCAATTATATGTGGAGAATTATGTACCCATTTCATTGTCTTTGATTCGGTGTGAATATTATCAAAATGTGGTTGAAAGTATTTGATCTTTGGCCTGTGGCCCTGACCTTCATAGGCGTATTGGTTGGATCTCTTGGTGGCATGTAATATGTTTTCATATCATTAAACTTTTATGAGGGTGAGATTGGATGGTAGCATATTTAGCAAGGGCGTCAAAAATAAGTTTGGAATCTCTTTCAGGTGACACAATAAAGTTTGGAGGTGGAATCTTTTAATGAGTTGTGTTACTAAAATCTTGGTGTGTTGGAATTCCAAATACAATGGTTTGAAGAGTATAAGGCCAAAGGAGCATGGATTAGTGAATACATGGTGATGCACCTACCAAATTCTATTTTTAGCACCTGAATCTTAAACAAATATAAGTTGATCCTAGCCTTATGAGAACTTAGTGGTGGACTTACTGTGTAGGAGATTTAAATTTGACATATATTTGAAGATCACTTTCATCGAATTTCACTTTTGTAGGCTTTGACCCATTGTGGGATCTTTCCATGGAGCATATCCATAGAGTTGTTCCTCTAATGTTGAGGCACTTGTAGAGGAATTATATCTCGCGAGAACTTGAGTTGGATGAATTAGAGTCAATCATGAAGGAACTTAAGAATGATAAATCATCAGCTTCTGATGGTTTTCTTATTAAATTTAATAAACATATGTGGCATGTAGTGGGACCTACTTACTTGAAAATGTGATAAGAAGATATTAAGAGGGGTAGTATGGGGTAGTTAGTTAATTTTGGCCTCATAAATCTCATTCCTAAAGGTGTTAAAAGAGATTTGGCAGACATGGGGCATAAAATCACCTGAGTGAATGTCCCATATAAAATTCTAGCAAAATCCCTTGCTAGGAGGATCCAATTATTGGTGACTAGGATAGTTCACAAGGAGAAAATGGATCTCATTAAAAGAAGGTTTATCCTAGATAATATTATAAATTCTTGTGAAGACCTTGAGTGGGCCCAGGAGATTACATAAAGGGACCTCATATCCTCAACATACAATTGAATGGGACTTTATCCTCAACATGTTGGATTGGCTTGTCTTTGGCTATGTGTATCATTGAATAGTGGAAACACTCATCTCGTGGTCCTCTATTAGAGTCATCATGAATGGTGTGTTATCATAGTCTATTATGTTGCAATGTTTCATCTACCAGGGGTTCCCATTAGTGTTTCATCTCTATGTGTTTGTCATTGAAACTCTTGGTAACTTGTTGTGTGTAGCTAGAATACAAAGGGGAAATGAAAGTTATCTACTTACTATATGGTAACAAACTCCTTAGTGTCCAATTTGTAGATGAATCAACTCTAACACCTTAGCTTACTCAACATCATGTGGAGGGAATGATGCTATGTTTGGATACTTTTGCGTAGTTTTTGGGGAAATTGTTAGTGAGGAGAAAACACAAT
Organism: Picea engelmannii; assembly: GCA_009831015.1. NCBI lineage: Eukaryota > Viridiplantae > Streptophyta > Pinopsida > Pinales > Pinaceae > Picea > Picea engelmannii. Next base: position 203,500 of record ML799232.1, on the reverse strand, counting down.
TTTTCCTTATTATTGAGTAGGACAACCCTAGAAAATGGTTGAATCATAAGTGGAAGTGAATCAATCCTAGGGTGATCATTTGATATCCTGAAATCCCCTTTGGTGTATAGGTTTATAAGTTTCTCCTATGGAATAATCGAGGTGGATCATGGAAAATTTGAAAAGATGCTTCTTTCTTGGTCCATTCCTAAGTTTCCACTTGTCAAGTGAATTACAATGGTTAATGGAGTTTTATCATCATGGAATTTGTATTACTCCTCATGTATTTTTCCTTCTTAATCAACATATAAATCCCTAGAGATTAAGGGGGTTTGTCCCTTCTTGATACAATAACCTAAAAAGAGTGTTCCTTACCCACAAATGGGTGATACAAGCAATGGACAAGGATATTGTTGGAAGATTGGTTGTTGTCATTGATGTCAACCCTAGTCATGGGTTTTGGACCGCAAGATTGATAAAGGTATTTGGACATGAAGGACAATGCACATGCATATACAACACCCATGAATGGATAGTATACATCATG
>ML799232.1:125705-193612 GCA_009831015.1 Picea engelmannii | reverse complement strand
TGTCAAGTTTTGGAAGAAGAAGGAAAGTAACAAGTGTGGATTAGTATTGTCTGCTCAAAGAAAAATGAACCCTTGGTATATAGACAGTGGATGCTCCAAACACATGATGGGAGACAAAGGCAAGTTTCTATCTCTAAGTGAAATAAAATCAGGAACCGTAACCTTTGGAAATGATGCTCCGGGGAAAATAAAAGGAAAAGGGATGGTGAGCTTAAGTAATGGAAAAGGAAAAGCCCAAGATGTTCTACTTGTGGATGGGCTGAAACATAATCTGCTCAGTGTAAGTCAAATGTGTGATAGAGGATGCAAGGTGTTTTTCACGTCCAAGGACTGCAAGATAAAGTCTGTAAACTCAGGACAAGTGGTGGCCAAAGGCATAAGGATAGAAAATAATGTATATGTGCTGAAATAAAATAGAGAAGAATGTCATCTAAGAAAACATGATGAAAGTTGGTTATGGAATAGGAGACTTGGACATCTAAACTTTGACCACTTAATCAAACTCAAAAACCTCGAGGCAGTAAAATATCTTCCTAGAATTTCAAAGCCCCAAGATTCAATGTGTAAACCCTGTCAAGTAGGGAAGCAAAACAGGACACAGTTTAAGTCCAAGAGCTTTACTTCAACATAGAAACCACTCCAACTAGTTCATATGGATTTATGTGGACCATCAAGACAGGAAGGCACGGGGAAAGAAAACTACTTCATGTTGATTATCGATGATTACTCCAGAATTACTTGGGTTTCCTTTCTCAAAGAAAAAGATGAAGCATTTGAGAAGTTTAAAATATTCAAGGATTTAACTGAGACTCAAACAGGGAAGAGGTTAAAGGAAGTAAGATCAGACCAGGGAGGAGAGTTTATGTCAAGAGACTTCAAGGAATTCTATGATGAGCATGGGATCAAGAGAGAATACACAATCCCAAGAACTCCACAACAAAATGGAGTAGTTGAGAGGCAAAACAAAACAGTGCAAGAAATGGTCAGGTCAATGATGAATGAGAAGAACATTGGTCAAACCTACTGGGTAGAAGCAATACACACAACAGTCCATGTGCTTAACAAAGACCACCTCAGACCACAAAGTGACAAGACACCTTATGAACTATGGTTTGGAAGACCTTCCTCAATCAAACACTTCAGAGTCTTTGGGAGTAAATGCTACATAAAGAATAATGATGAGAACCTCGACAAATATGATGACAGGGATGATGAAGGTATTTTCTTAGGGTATTCTACAAACAATAAAGGATACAGATGCTATAATAAGAGGCTGCATAAAATGGTTGACTGTATTGATGTAAAAATTGATGAAGGAATCCCAACAAGAGAGGTGTACAGTAATGAGTCTTCTATAGAAGACACAGCTAAAGATGAAGATGAACAGGTCTAAGAATCAGAAAATGAAGACTCAGACACTCACACAGACTCAAATCAGTAGTCAACTACAAATTCCTCCTCCAGAATCATTCAAAAGAATCATCCTGCAAGTCAGATAATTGGGGAAAAAGACAAAGGCGTATGGAGATTTAAGTGAAGAAGTCTATATGGAACAACCAGAGGGTTTCAAATTGTCTGATAACCCTGAATTAGTATGCAAGTTGAAGAAAGCTTTATATGGTTTAAAACAAGCCCCTCGAGCCTGGTATCACAGACTGGATATGTATCTCAAAGACAAAGGGTTCAAGAGAGGAACAACTGACAACAATCTGTATATTAAAATAGAGGATAATGATTTGCTCATCATACTGGTCTATGTAGATGACATCATCTTTGGATGTAATAAGGATTCACTGGTACAATGGTTTGCTTCTACCATGGAGTTTGAATTTGAAATGTCTATGATAGGAGAACTGGCATTTTTTCTTGGTCTACAAATTACTCAGAGGCCCGAAGGGATGTTCATTTCTCAAGAAAAATATCTAAGAGAAATGTTGAAAAGGTTTCAAATGGAAGATTCTAAACCTATGGGTACACCTATGGTAACTGGATTTAAATTAAGCAAGGATGATGATTCACCTGATGTTGATCAAAGCTCATATCGATCAATGATAGGAAGCTTGTTGTACATCACAACATCTCGCCCAGAGATAATGCACGCTGTAGGAATGGTAGGACGATATCAGGCTGCACCCAAATAGAGTCATTTGAAATATGTCAAAAGGATATTCAGGTATTTAAAAGAAACAATGACTTATGGCCTGTGGTATCCCAGAAATCAGAATTTTCAGTTAACTACTTACTCAGATGCAGATTGGGCAAACTGTGTCGATGAGAGAAAAAGCACCAGTGGAGGAGAATTCTTCCTGGGTGATTCTTTAGTAGCATGGCTTAGTAAAAAGAAAGATTCCATTTCTTTATCAACCACAGAGGCAGAGTACATTGCTGCTACTACCTGTTGCACTCAAGTATTATGGATGATTCAGACACTTGCAGACTTAGAGGTAAAATACATTGCACCGATCCCAATTCATTGTGATAACACTAGTGCCATCAGTGTGTCTAAAAATCCCGTCTTCCACTCGAAGACCAAGCATATTCCCATAAAATATCATTTTCTGATAGAGCAGGTCACCAATCAAATTGTTCAAGTCCATTACATTCCCACTACAGAAAAAATTGCAGACATCTTTACTAAACCCCTAGCCAAGACACCTTTTGAGTATCTCAGACAGAAGTTGGGTGTCATTTCATTTCACACCTAAAAGAGTCCATCTTGTTAGGGGGAGTTTTGTATTGCTTGAATATCTAATGCCTCCTAAAATTACTGCAACAGCTTAGGGGGAGCATGTCTCTTCTTTGACATTGATGTCAAAGGGGGAGAAAAGAATTCGGGTGCCTTAGTTGCCATCAATGAAAAAGGGGGAGATTGTTGGCATGTTTTATAGGCAGCGTATGCTTGTCATTGATGGAAAGTACATAAGCGATGATGGCTTGAGTATAGGAGCATGATCAGTAATGCAGTGATAATGGGGAGGAGCGACAACATTGATTGTTGGATCAACAATTCAAAATTCCCGATGGCTGTCAGATCTCAATGTAGACAAGAGGAGCATGCAGATATGGAGGATAGATCTCGGGCGTTAGATCCGAGTGTAGGGTCCGACCACCGTTGGATCCAGGAGAGCCTAAACGTTCTTTAAAGTGCTAGGAGAAGCGATCTTACAAAATCCCGAAAGCAGGAGGACCGTCCATCTTCGGGAAGGACACGTGGACACAGATCATCATTTCGCTGACTGGAAATTCAAAGGTATGAAATGCTCCAGCCTTTCACCTCTCGAACTCGCGATATGCGATATCACGAAATAATCTCAATCGTTAGATCGAGGCCAAATATGGACCGTTGATCAGGCTCAACGAAGGCTCGTGGAGTTGCGAAGTCTTGATAAAATCTTGACTGTTGATCCAAGAGGGACGCGTGGCAGAAGATCAGAGCATGTCAAACACTCCATTTCGGAGTTTCGCGGATCGAGAGTTGGAGATGTCAAAGAATAATAACCACAGGAATCCCGAAATCGCGATATGCGAAATCACGACTTAATCTGAGCCGTCAGATCAAGGTTTGATCTGGACCGTTGATCCCAGTCCATTTCAGAGTTTCGCGGATCGATATTTGGAGTTGTCAAAGAATAATAACCACAGGAATCCCGAAATCGCGATATGCGAAATCGGGACTTAATCGCAGCCGTTGGATCAACATGTGATCTGGACCGTTGATCCGACCCCATTTTGGAGTTTCGTGGATCGAGACTTTGAAGTGACAAGAACACTGAACATTAAGAATGTCGAAATCACGAAATGCGAAATCGCGAAATGATCTGAGCCGTCAGATCAAGTGTTGATCGAGACTGTTGATCCCACACCATTTTGGGTTTTCGGGGATCGTGAATTGGAGAGTCGAGATGCCTCATCTCTAGATTCACGAAATGCGAAATAGTGAAAGCACCTTATGCATAAGGCTATGGTCATAGCCCTTGGTCACATCAGTGAGAGATGGAGGAAAGAGATAGAGAAACCAATCTCCTTTTCGGGGATCACGACTGGGAAATGTTGAGACACATGGTCACACGAATGTCCAACTGTCGAAAGCCGAAATTTCGAAATGAATGAAAGATCCCTTGGAATCAATCCAACGGTGCAAGTGAATTTGAACAAGATCGGAGGGCTTCTGTAACATGACACAGTGTAAATTCTAGAAACCACTGATGGTTTCTGCCAGAGGACTCGAAGACACTTCGGGATGATTGACAGAGGAGGTGAAGAGTCTCTGGGAATATTCAAGAGGAATGAAGATGTTCGTGGAGGTGATTGACAACTGGATGAGCATTGAGGCCTGTAACTGGAACAGAGAAGGTGAGCTCGACTGTCACAGAGAAGACGAAGAGTCTCAAACTGCCAGAGAGGCAAAAGAATTTGAGTATAACATACAATGATGTTGAACGAGTGAAAAACGACCAGAGAAGCTGAAGAGTCACGATGATGATCAGAGAGAGCACTCAAGTTGTGTAGGAATTTGGAATGGAGTGAGCATGCAGAGGCATTGCGAATATTGCATGCACAAAGACAACAGAGACTATAAGAATGTTGAACAAAGAAGACATAAGGGTTGTCGTTGTGTAGGAGAATTGAGGTGTGTACAAGGAGGTAGAATGCGGGAGCAGAAATGGACAGTCGAGGAATGGTGCATTGAAGGGATATGGCGCATAGAGCATAAAAGGTCGAAGAACAGAAAGTGATAGAGGTGTGCATAAGACACTGATGCAGACAGGGCAAAGCAGTGTAACAGAACAACGACAGGGCTGGTAAGCCATTGAATAATTTTATATCGCTGTAATAAGTTTTAGTAACAAAGAATTTATAATTCAGGGTGGTTGGGAGGTGCTAGGGAGGAATGGTGTCCTCAAAGGTTCAAGTGGGTGCTTGAACACAGGGAGTTGGTGCTTCCTTCTAGATGGTGCTAGAGAAACCAGGGAGTTGGTGCTTCCTTCTAGTTGGTGCTAGAGAAACCAGGGAGTTGGTGCTTCTTTCTAGTGGGTGCTAGAGAAAATAGAGAGTTGGTGCTCTCAGCAAGTTGCAGCTTGCAAAAATAGAGGTTGTAGCCTCATAATGAGTTGGTTCTCATATGTATGATAATGTAAAGAATGTAGATAATACTTATCATATAAAGAAAAAGAGGTTTTTACCCTGTATGGGTTTCCTTGGGAATTACCTGTCTCTGTCTTCTCATATATCTGACTGATGTTGAATGTGCCTTTGTTTATTTCCCATTATTGTGATCATCATTGAGTGCCCTATAAAGATTTTAAAAGAAGCATAATTGTTTAAGCACGATAACAATTGATTCACCCCCCCTCTCAGTTGTCCAACATAACTCTTATACTATTTTTCATTGCTCATTGGATATAGTTGAATGGTGTAAATATAAGTTGAAAAAGGTTTTAAATTGTACTTGATACTGATTCACCCCCTCTCAGTATCAACGGATACTCCTTATTAGGTCTTAGTGCATCACTTAATTCAATAGACTTAACATAGTAGCGGGATTAAAATTCATTTTAAAATATCTAACATTATTGCTAATGTGAAAGTACTTGCAATCTAAGGTATTTGATTTAATTAATCAATTTCACTTTCTTTTTGTTGTTTCATTCTCATGAAACCCTTCATGGGTGACACTTAAATGGTCAATAATAATTACAAATTACTTTAGTATTTGATTTAATCAGTCACAATTCACTTTATAAACTTTATATGAAAATATCTATATAAAATTACTTTCAATCAAATCCCTTACCCATTTACTCTCTCTTACCATGTAAGAAATGATAAACAAATGTTAAAACCCATTTACTCTCTCTTACAATGTAAGAAATCATAAACAAAAGTTAAAACCCATTTTTTGAAAGTCCAGGTACACTCTATCGTCTCTTAAGATGGAAGAAACCATAAACAAATGTTTAAAAAGGCTTTTGAAAGTCCAAGTGCACTCCATGAATCCCTCATTGCGGAGCTCCACCTCACATGGTGCCCTTTTAAATTTTTGTAGAACATGACTTTTTGAGCACCCACCCCTACTTTTTACCACTTTGACTCATAATTTAGTTATTTACATTTCCCAAAAATTATTTACAAGATAAATATTTTGAAATACTTTACAATTATCCGTGATCAAATAATGTATAATATTTTTATTTAAGCACATCAATTATGATACTTTGTAATTACTTTAGAGAATACATATATTTTTGGATACTTTACTATTAACCATGATTAAATAATGATTTTAATAATCTATAAGATTTTTATTTAATCACATAATTATGTACTTTGTCATTAGTTAAGAAAGATTCATCCAAAAATTTACATCAAAATTAATTTTGATATTTAAATTTACGTCCATATTAATTTTGATACTAATAAATTGTTTTTTCTCACTAAAAAAAGTAATCATCATTCATGGCTTTGTTTGAGAGAAAAAATATAAAGACTATGCTGACCTCACTTATTAGTCCCTGTCGTAGGCATAGAGGGACTATAGTGATTGATAATTCGTTGACCTCATATTAGTTTGTCCTTTGACCACAAATATTTACATAATACCTATTGTTGGAGCTAGGGAACTAAAAACATTGAATTTTATAGAATAAAAAGTACCATATATGTAATGATCTGATTGGATAACAGATTGGAGGACTTATTGTCGGCTTCGCTATTCCCAATGTTTTATATGTTAGTGTATCCAAACTTTTTGATCGTATATAGTCTTTTTGAATCATATATTTTTCTTATGCATTGCTTGAAGGTAGATTAATGCTAGCATTAGTTCGAATGTTTGTGTTAGCATTTTTTGCTAGCTAAATTTATCACAATGTTTGATATGCTAGCATATCCAATGTTTGTCCTTCGAATACATTCTCTACTGTTCGAACTATTGTTAATAATTTTATTTTATAATAAATGTTTTTTTGGTACGTAAGAGACCTGCCACACTGCATTCTTTTTTAAATGTTTACAGAGCATTTCTGATAGACTTAAATGTTTACCTAACAGGCTTCGCAACGTTAAATGTTTACTTAGCATGCTTGTTACAATACCTTTTCTTCCGGGTTTTTTTTTTTATATGCAATGTTCTCTACGTTCAATTTGGGCAATATTGTGCTTCAGAGGCATTGTTGGTTCACTAGTTCATGCTTGCTTCTTGCATCTTCACTAATTTCTTATTTGCTTGTTGTTGTTGTTCTTGTTTGCGTGTTCATCTTGTTGCAGTTTTTATGTTTGGGGTTTTGCAACCGTGATTGGGACTGTGGCATTCTTGGTCGACTGGTTGGCGCTTGCTTCTTTGTTCGCTGGATGTTGCTTATTGTTGTTTGATTTAGTTTTGCAGGGTTCAGGTCCTATGGCTATAGTTGGGCCTTTTAGTGCTATTTGTTGCTTTCTCTTGTTTTCCTAAGATTTGCAATGTTGGGGTGTTGCATTTGCAGTTGGATCTGTTGTTACATTGTTTTGCAGTTGGCTCCCCATAAAATACTATTAAGATAGAATAACATGCAAAATTTTGCAGTCGATGTAAATTGCATCTCTTACGGCTTCAACCAGAGTTTGTCGGGCTCCAACTATATTTCATAGTTGGCAATGATTTTTCCATGGTTTATGTCCTACTATAGTTTCATAGTTATGAGACAAAGTGTTGTTGTCTGAGCAATATAGTTATTCTCTCCCTTTTTTTTTCTTCTTGTAAACTTTCCCATTTTTTACCTTTTGTTCTTCCACTCTATTATGCGTTTATGGTTCTATACTTTCTCACATTTTTGTGCTCGCGGGTTCTTGGTGTGGTGAACTGAAAAATAGTTATCTCCATCTATATCTTCACATCATGATTCTGACCAACCGTCGTTCGGTTGCATACTTAACCAATTTTATGAACACAGGTTCGCGGATAGGTTCTAGTGAACTATGGTAACTCGTGTTCGGCGTATACATCTTGCACTGAGAAATTTCATGCTCTATAATTCGAACCCATACTCCTCAAACTCGCAACCATGCCTCTGCCTAAGATGACTCTGTCTGTCCTACTTACCTTTCCATACTTAGTCGAGTTTTCAAATTTTCGTTGGTTCACGCGTTTCCAAGTTCAGAAAAGTTTAAAAGCATTTTGTCGCTCCCCTCCATCCCCACTACCTTCCGCCCTACCCAATGGAAATTAATTATTCTTTCAAAAGTGACAACCGACCAGATAGGTTTGAAAATATTAGCTTTAATAAGCGGATAACTCGAGGACATCTCCCATTAAAATGCATAGAGATGCGAATATTATGGGATCTGATAAATTTTTTACCTGCATTTTGAATTTGCAAAAACAAATATTGGCTCTTTTATTTTTTTAAAGGCTTCATCATAGTAACAGTGCAATATTGCACTACCTTGCTGCCATCCACGAACGTGTCATCCATAGAGGCCTTGATGTGATGTTCGTCTTTAATACTGTGCATATGTTACATGTTGTCAGATTTGAGAATTTGTCTTTAAAATGCATAGACAGGCGAATATTATGGGATCTGATTATTGTTTTTGCCTACATTTTGAATTTTCAACAAAAAAATATTGGCTCTTTTAGTTTTTTAAAGGCTTCATCATAGTAACAATGCAATACTATACTACCTCGCTGCCATCCATGAACATGTCATCGACAAAAGCCTTGACTTGATGTTCATCTTTAATATTGTGCATATGTTAGATGTTGTTAGATTTGAGAATCTGCTCGGATATGGGAATGTTATTACGTGCTATTAGTCACTATTCAGAGCACATATTCAAAAATATTGGCATTAATAAGAGAAAAGATCGAGGGCATCTGTCATTAATATGAATTAAACCAAAATCTATGGAAGATCATATTGTCATCCTCCAATGTTTCTTTTAAATACTTATTGACATTTCTCTCTATCATCAAAGAGTTGGGATTTAGGGTGCCTTCGTTCTAATGTTCTTGGTCATGGAAATGTAATAAGACTTAGAGATGGCATTGAGGCCCAAATGAAATAAGAGAGAATGGTTTTATGTGACGTGAGATTTGAGCCAAAAAAAAACTTTGTTATCCAACATAAACTCAAACAGGAAAAAAAAAAAAAACAAGTATCTTTTGGTTGGTGTTCTCACTGTATTTGATGCTTTGGTTGGTTGAAAATCCTGCCTGGAGATTTGTTTGTTGATCTTCTTTGTTTTCTTGCTGGGATTTGGAAGGGATTTTTAGGTCACCTTCAAAATGCTCCTTCATTGAAGTATATAGTTTCTTCCAACAACACAGATTTGGCAAATGTATCGAATTCTGGAGAACACACAAGAATTTGTCTTCGTTAGAGGAGTCCCACTTACCGTGTCTCACAAAATGGTCTGTAATATTCAGGAATGACGCGAAATATTACTCCATTCACGAATGTACCCAGAAGCGGGTAAGAGAAACTATATGGGTGGATAAAATGAGATACTAAAATTACAGAAGTTTCTATTTCAAAGTTTGTTGAGCTATTTCTGGGTGTGGTAACAGACTTGACGGAAAGCCATGTTATTTGTTAAAGTTTGTTCCCTATCCTCTGGATGTAGTGATAGACTCCACATAGAATCAATTGTCTATCGCTACTGCACATTTTTTATTTTACTACTCCTACACATATAACTGGATTATGGAATTTGCAACATTTTTTGAGGATTACTTTATACTACCACCTTCTGCAAGAGGTTTTGCGTGTTCAGGTAATGATTTGGTTTTTGAAAATCACCTTTTACTACCACCTTCATGTAATCATCTTATTTCAATCTTTAGAAGAGACCTTAATGTAGTGGTGTGTTTCCAGGTCTATTTCAACCTAATGTCAATATTATTGATGTTTCCCTTGCGTTGGATGGGGAAAATGCATTCTTTTGTTGCAGTTTATGTGATATTTAATAATAATAATAAAAAAAAATCAGACCATACAATTTTATTTTATTTTTTAATATAGAACAGTGTACTTTTTTGAACAGACACTTGTTCAAAAAGTTTTAGGCTTTGTTTGGGGTTCACGTCCTTCAAGGATGTTAAGTAATAAAAAATATAATATTGTTTGTGCCAATGAAATTGAGTTGTCATCCACTATGGAAATTGTATTAACACTGCACTATCAGATAATAGATGTCTGGCATGTGCCTAATGTGAAGGTCATTATCGCACAGGACACCCAATGTCTAAATATTTATGGACTCAAACCAACATTGTAGATTTCGTGAGAAAGAAACACTAAATTCGATGTTCTTTGCAGGTCTGACAATCCTGCAGTTTAAGTACTTTGACAATGACAACCCTTCTTGTTCACCACATTGCCGCAGTACATTCAGTATCATTGTTCCCATTGCCACCGCCAATGTCAATGTCTGAGGCCGAAGCTATATGGAGCCTAGGGTCACCAACTATGTGGATGCCTGAAGGTGAAAACTACCTCGATCAAAATTTTATTGTATGTCGAGTCTCTTGTTGCATCCAGAGGTCACTCAACACTATTTGACATAGAAACTAGTTGTCTGTCAATTCTGTTACAACTTTGGCATAAACGTTCTGTAATTTCAGAATATTGATTCAAACGCCCATACAGTTTCTCACGTTGGTTGGTATCGAATTTTATAATTTCCTACTGAGAGTATTCGGGCATGGAGGAATATTTGGTGTCACTTCCAAACATTCCATACCTTTCTATGGGCCACCAAGTCTGCCACCTCTATGACGAAAGATATATTCTGATGCAATCTGCAGCATTTGATACACTTTCCAGTCCTGTGTTGTTGGAAGAAGTCATGTACTTAAACAGAAGAACAAGCAGTAGTTGTCTTGGACGTTCCTTCCAATTTACTGTAATAAAACAAAGAATTTCAAAATACAAATCTTTAGGCAGGCTTTTCAACCAAACAAATGATCGAATACAGAGAGAATAGCAATCACAACATACTTGAATTTTTTTTCTATCTCAGCTTTTGTTGCCTAATAGGATTTGTTTCCCCCATAACTAACATCACATAAAATGAGTCCCTCGACTTTGAATTGGACCTAAATCACATTTCTAAGTTGTCTCGAATTTCAATGGTCAAGAACATTACAAGGAAGGCACCTTAAACCCCAAGTTTTCGAGGGCCGAGGGAAATTAATACTTAACAAAGAATGGAATGTTGAATGACCAGCCAATGCAAGAAGGCCATGTCTAGAAGAGAAGAGCTATTCAAAAAACTAGGATAGATCTAGTTCGCAACACCAATTAAGTCCAAGACCCAAAATTGATATTCGACTCATTGTTTTTTACGAATCAAGCATTTGATCTTCAAGAAGATGGTCAACAAGCTTCGTTATTGTACATATTTTTTATTGGTCGGCGGCAGGCCAAATCGCAGTCATTGTGGAAAATAATCTCAACTGTATTTTGTAACCCATCTTATTTGAATATAGAATATTTGTGGTTTTATTTTTTTATGGTGTTTTCCAATCTCTATTATTGCTTTTCATTTTATTTTGTACCTTTTTTCTGTGTGTCGTTAAACATGGACGACAAGCTTTTATTTATGTTGCCCAGTACTTCGATTTAAATAAAGGATACTCTATTCATTTCTTACATTCTACATGGAAGAATAATTTGTCATAGGCCATACTTATGTGGCTCCCGCCCTATACTTAAAGAAATAAATTGGAGGACTGGTATTTCTTTCATTCTTTGGGTCTCGTAAATAGAATGAATTAATGACTATTACAACAAGGCAACTCAAGTGTTGACGTCATGTTCCTGTTCAATATATTGCATATATTGCAGCTTCTTCTATTTCATAATATATGTGCATATATACTAATATGATTACCATTGGAATAAATATAAAAACTTTCTCTTAGCCAAAATGTAGCCAATTATCTAGTCATCGGGTCCTGAGTTTGCGGTATCCAACACCTATGTCTTATGTTCTGTCATATACATCTTGCAGCCAAAGAACTTTTGTGATCTGCAATTTATGCTTTAACTAGTGAAAACTCACCAGGGGTTCGAAAAGATTGGCATTAATAAAGGAACAATACATTTTCTTCTGTGAGATACTTAGCTCTTTTCCCCTTTTTTTCTTCCCCTCTATTATCATTTTCTGGTTATATACTTAGTTTCTTTTCTATGATCGCGGGTTCCAGGGTTGGTGGGCTAACATATCTTCATATCCATCTATATCCTCACATGACAAATCCGACCGACCATTGTTCCTTTCCATAGTTAGCCAATTTTATGGGCGTGGTTTCCAAGTTGGCGCTTTCGAACTCTACTGCTTCTTGTTGAATTATATACATCTTGCACTCAAAAATTTTGTTGTTTCAATGAAATTTGTGAACCGAACAACATCCTGCAAATTGGGAGATGATTTGCATTTGAAACAGAAACAATCTATTAATATATATTAATATGAATACTATTGAAATAAATATGAAAACTTTTTCTTGGCCAATACTTAGCCAATTATCTCGCAAACAGGTCTCGGGTTCGCGGTATCCAACACCCATGTTCTCTGTTCCATCATATACATCTTGCAGCCAAAGAACTTTCATGATCTACAATTTATGTTTTTACTAGTGAGAACCCAGCAGGGGTTCGAAAATATTCCCATTGATAAATGAAAAAATGGATTTTCTACTATCAAATACTTAGCCCTTTTCCCTTTTTCTTCTTCCCATCCATTATCGATTTTTGGTTATATACTTAGTCTCCTTTCTATGATCGTGGGTTACAGGGTTGGTTGGTTGACATATCTTCATCTCCATCTATATCCTCACATGATGAATCTGATCGACCGTTGTTCCGTTATATACTTAGTCAATTTTATGGTCGCGGTTGTCGGGTTGGTGCATATGAACTCGCATTTTCTTCTTCCCATCCATTATCGCTTTCTAGTTATATACTTAGTCGCCTTTCTATGATATCTAGTTCTAGGGTTGGTGGGCTGGCATATCTTCATCTCCATCTATATCCTCACATGATGAATCCGACCAATCGTTGTTCCTTTCCGCACTTAGCCAATTTTATGGTCGCAGTTGTCGGGTTGGCGCTTACGAACTCAGTTGCTTATTGTTTCATGATATACATATTGCACTCAAAACTTTTGTGATCTACAATTCCACTGTGGGTTCCTCGAATACATTAACTTCTCTCAAAGTATTTGTTGTTGCCTTCCATCCCCACTAACTTTGTGTCCTTCCTAATATACATTAACTATGCTCTTACTAGTGACAATTGAACACACTGGTACGAAAGAATTGGTACTCGGTCCCCTGCCATATACAAATTGACTACCGGACTCCAACATCGTACCCTCTTTCGTGTTACACATTATGCATTCAAATGCTCTGAGGTATACAATTTGGTCATTGACCATACCTACAGAACTTGTCTAGAAACATGCAAAGAAGATCTTGCCAGGTAATGGAAAAGCTATTACAAATTTAAATATATTTGCGAAAACAAGTCTCGTCTTGTGTTTCCCTGTTCCATACTTGGACACTTTTTCGATTGCGGGTTCCCGGATTAACAACCTCAAAATTGTGTTTCGAATCTTCCGTGAGTTGCAAACAATGCCTGGAGTTCCACAATATACAATTTGCCCGTTGGAATGTATAAAAACTCTTAATTTTTCCTCTTCCCCCCTGATCTGTAAATAGGGGGTTGACTTGTTTTTCTATGCAAGCACCCTCTACTCCATTAAAATAAACTTCAGAACCTTGCTCAATGTATTAGTTGTGTGTCAAGTTTATGCCTCTTTTATGTGTTTATCTATGAGTTTCTTTAAAAGTTTAAATGTTGTTTAAATAAATAGTACAACAACATAACATGCAGAAAAATATAACCAGCAACTCACAACAATGAGAACTTTATAAAGGAGTTCACCCCCAACTGGGTTACATCTCCTTGAGCCTCCATCAATGGACTAGGCTCTCTGGAATTAGTTTGTCAAAGTTTATTTTAAAATATGCTGCTAAACTCCAATGGATTTACTGACTGTACCATTGGGTTCGGAATACATAAAAACCCTAAAAATGACTAATAGAACTTCGAAAACGGACCATGGCTCATCCGAGCATGACCTCTTCTACATGTGGCCTTGAGCTTCCCTGAGCTTCCTTGTGGAAACAAAACCTATACAAGTCCTCAAATGCCTATGAAACCTGTCCCAATGTGTTAGAGCATAAAAGTTAGTCAAAAATGACTATTCAGTCACAGAAAATAGACTTGGGCTCATCTAAGCATGACCTCCATCAATGATGGCCCTAATCTCCCTGAAGCTCCTGAAACTTCAAGGTAGAAAAACCTGAAAAATAAGTCTCCGAATGGCTTTGAAAATAGTTCCAATGGATTCATAACATCCAAAAACCCCTAGCTGGGATTTTTCGGCACCTCATTTGGCCAAAAGATGAAGAAGTTAGGCCTCATGCCATTTTCCTCCTTCGAGCTTGTTGTCTCTGGTTCACCAAATCGCACTCCTGTGTGAGTAACCTGGATTTTGGGAATTTCCCATGCCTAAACCCAACACATGTACACATTCCCACAAAATGTACCAATTTTTTTCACCGTTAGTGAACTAAGCCCCCTAAACGCAGAGGTGTTGGGCGCATGGGGGGCCATGTGGCCACGTCCCAACGCAAAAAAAGGCATTGTTTGCATGAATGAACTTGGGCGTGACAAGTGTCTAGGCGTGTGGGTGTTAACCTTTTGAATGTGGTTTGAATCCATTCCAAAACCATGCAAACAATTAGGTCATATGGTATATGCACATAGGAACAGGGGTTGGGGCTAAGCCCCAGCCCGGACCGAGACCCAACTTAACCATAGTCCGAAGTTAAATATAATTTCAAACATATACATAACAAGTAACATGTCGTGGGCTATTGGTAGCCCAATGTTTACAAAGGTGATCCACTATGGGGGGAGGTCTGGGGTTCGATCCCCACAGACTCCATACTTTTACGCACCATAAACTAGAACGTGGTGCCACATGGCAGCCCACGCCTGGGCCACGTGGTGCCAAACCATTGAACAAAAAGATGCCACGTGTTGAAATTCCATTCGCCCACGTGTTTTCTAGTTAATGCTTGCCACGTCAACTTACCAACTTAGCATCTTGCCACATCAGCATACGATCATGCCACGTCATCACTTGTACGGACTGTACAGTCAGTTTTTTTTTTCCTGTTTGGCAAATCGAAAAGAATGTGATATCTCTCTCATCCAATGTCCATTTGACCCCATTTTAAGTGCGTTGGGTTCATGATGATGAACCCTACACACCCGTTCGTTTTGAAGAGATTCTGAACACTTTTATTTTTGGGCTAAAATTTGACCCCTAGTCCAGATTCTAATCACACCTTCCCACTGAAAGGATTTTGGTCCCATAAAAGCTGATGATTATCTTCCTAAGCTTCAATACTCTTCTTCTTCCAAGTTCTCTCAACTTATTCTTCTTGAAAAGTCTTTTTGGCAATCACCTGGGTACCTTGACATGACTTGCACTGCAACTGTTTATGTCCCTCAACCACTGTTCTCTAGTTGTTGCTAACCCAATGTTCTCTTTGTGCTTGGAATACTAAAATCCTTCCCACTGAGAATCAAGTCCCTCTTGTGAACTCTTTGGCGTCAACACAATCCTCTCTACAATGGTTGCAAAAAAAAGGTTTCCTGCGACATCTTGTCACAAACCAAGAAAAACCATCAATCTTGAAAACAAACTTTATACAAGACTAAAAATGATGCCAACAAAGTCTTTTTGTTGTTCAAGAAAACTGTCGCATCTTGTAATTCATCAAAGCACATAGCGTTTTCCTGCATCTCGGTGTACTCAAAATTGACTTACAATCCAAAAAACACTATCGACTAAACATAAGACGACAAACATGATCGACACAACATAGTTGTCAAGACAACATCGACAGAAGTCGAGACTCATTTGAAACACATTGACATTCCCAATGACAAGTTGACATTCATGATGTAATGGCCCCCCTCGGTCGTCATCCCACTAGTTGGGCAAACACTATTGTGCGGAATAACACTTCTTTAACACATTATGCATTCTAATGAACTTAAATACGCTTAATTACAGTTAAACACAGAATAATTCATATGCACAACAGAATACATGATACATATATGACTCAAAAGCATGCAAAACATAATATTAAGCATAAGTTGATACTTATCTTTGAAATCATGGTAATTCCACCAACCACGTGTAGGCCTTCCATGAACCTCCCATCCTTAGACCACACTACTCATCACACTCAGCAGTGGGTCACCCCCGAGATGGGACTAAGCTCCACCCAAGGCAAGGAATCATAATCTAGGCTGAGGTTACAGGGAAAACTGCACAGAGCAACCGGAAGGATTCTCTCCAGCAACCTTCTTACGTCCACTACTCATGGACTCTCATTCCCCACATGCCTGTTCCACACGGGAGTATACACCTTCACAAGAACAGTCCATCGGTGCTTCACCTCCCTCTCCGGGTCTTGCCAATAGGCCGAATCAAGAATTCTCAGAGCTCTGTAGCTGGTGCTGGACTCTCTCTGGGAGAAAACCACTTCCTAGCAGACTCTCTCACCTGGAGAGAGATGCTCAAAGGCCTGACAACCTGCCTCTTCAACTCCATTCCAACACAGGGAGGAAAACAACAACGGTTCAACATTTATTCACACAGGGATGACAACAACAACAACAAATGGGTATCGCACCGCAGGCAACAACAACCCACGCTAAAACATGGCATGGCTAAGGAAATTACCCATGTGTCAGGTTCCTCAGAAGACACAAAACGACTCACGAATGAACTACGTGGCCACAACAACCCACAGTTACGACACCACACGGCTCAAACAAATACGGGATACTTGGACGTCCCCGGAAATGCGGATCAGTCCGTCGGTTTTCCCACGGGTTTCAGGGTCTGTGACCAGGAAACAATGCACAGGCCAAACACTGACTCAAATGGTTCAGACGGCGGATACCTCGGCTTCTCAGGAAAATATTACGGTTTTCTAGGTTTAGAGTTGCATGAGGGTATGCAAATGCAGACACAGAGGCAAAACGTGTTCAGACGAGCATCACGGTGAACTCAGGCAGAGGATGACAAAATGACCAAACCCCCTCCATGGATGACTTCTACAGTTTTTAACTGCATGTGCCTGGGTCGACACATGTCACCCATTAAGTTGCATCCACTCCATCATGCATTCCTCTTTTCCAGGAACTTAGGATAAAAGTATATATTTCACATGGCTTTTGGAATAATATTAAAATATTATTCCCAAGGACTTAAGCCTCTAGGCTCAACACTTAGCCTCTCTTTCCCACCTTCCAGCCCCCAATCCCTTACCCATTATGTGGAATCTTAGTCCCCCATCACTCATTCATCAAGGTCGGTCTACACGCAACGATATTTATATTTTTTATTAATGTTCTGCATGATTACATACTCAAAAGAAGGCTCCTGACCTTAATACTTAGGCTCTCTGACCTAATAACACATAAGCCCGCCATCTTATAGAAACTTGGCTCGCCAACCTATAAAACATAATTACAATTCATAATGCAAGCCTTTTAATTCATAGACATGATTTACAACAGGGCTCGACCTTGGGGACATTACAATCCCCTCCCCTTATTTTTGCACTGTCCTTAGTGCAACTTTACACTGCATCTACAAGATTTTCAAAATTTTCAAAAAGATACAGGTACTCTGCCCACATAACATCTTCATGCTCCCATGTTGCGTCCTCAAGACCGTACCAGGTCCACTAGACCTTTACAAGCCCTATAGCTCGATTCTGGAGCTGTCTGTTTTTCCTGTCCAATATGCACACAGGATGCACTTGCATGACACCTTCTTGTTCCACCTGAATCACATTCCAATCGATAACATGATTAACAACTGGTATATATTTCTTAAGCAATGAAACATGAAACACATTATGTACAATTATAGATGCAGATAATGCAAGCATATATGCAACTGGCCCAATCCTTTCCAGGATTTTAAATGGCCCACAAAATCTGGCTGCCAACTTGGCGCAACTTCCCAGCTTCAGGGAACTCCTGTTAGCTTTCACATTAGGAAAACATGATCACCCACTTTGAACTCTCTGTGGGTTCTATTCTTATCAGCATAAATTTTTTGCCTGTCCTGGGCAGCTTTCAAATTCTGCTTAATTTTTATCATTTGGTCCTCCATCTCCTTGAGCAACTCTGGCCCAACTACTGTTCTATTAGCTGGATTATCCCAGCTCATTGGAGTATTTCACTTTCTTCCATAAAGTGCTTCAAATGGGCTCATCTTCAATGATGCATGATACCCATTGTTGTAGGTGTAGTCTTCCCATCTTGATGGTTTGTCCATCACATACATTCTCAATATGTCTTCTATTACCCTATTCACCCTCTCTATCTTTCCATCGGACTCAAGATGATAAATTGTACTAAAGTTCAGATTCGTTCTGAATCCTTTGAACAATCCTTTCCAGAAATTTGAGGTGAATTTCTGGTCTCTGTCAGACACAATCGTTTTAGGAATTATGTGCAATCGTGCCACTTCCCTTATGAAAATATCAACAACATCTGTTGCCTTGTGAGTAGTTTTCAGTGGAATAAATTGGGCAGCTTTTGTAAGCTTTTCCACCACCACCATGATCGAATCATGCAGCTTGCTTGTTCTGGGAAACCCTGTAATAAAATCCATTGTCACCACTTCCCACTTCCACTCAGAAATGGGTAAAGGTTGCAGCAACCCTGCTGGGTGCCTATGCTCAGCTTTAACTTTCTGGCACTCCATACATCTGGTAATGTATTCAGCGATATCTCTCTTCATACCCAGCCAAAAGTAATGGCTCTTGACCGTTGCTACTATTTTCTGATATCCAGGGTGCCCTGCATAAGGCACATTATGCATCTCCTGCAAAATCATCTGTTTCAAGCACTAGACATTGGTTACAAAATTTTTGTTCTTGTACAACAGTATTCCATCGGTTTCCAATTTATAAATTTCCATCTTCTGTGGCATCTTACCCTGCTGTAGCTTGGCTACCAATTCTCTGTACTGCAGATCTACATTTGCAGCCTCCAGAATTCTGCTTTTAATGTCAGACCGATACATGCTAATGGTTGTAGCATGTAATTCATGCACCCTCCTGCTAAGTGCATCAGCCACTTTATTCTCCTTTCCTTTGATATGCTTGATCTCAAGGTCGTACTCACACAAAAATTCCAGCCACCTACTTTGTCTAGCGTTTAAGATTGGCTGATCAAAAAAATATTTCAAACCATTATGGTCTGTTCTCAATTCAAATCTCCTTCCCATGACGTAATGTCTCCATTTCCTCAGAGCATGAACGATTGCTGCCAACTCCAAATTGTGAGTGGCATAATTCTTTTCGTGCTCTTTCAGCTTCCTGGACTCATAACATATTACAAATCCATTCTGACTGAGAAATCCTCCCAACACTTCTTTACATGCATTTTTGCACACCACAAAATCCACATTTGGATCTAAAATCCTCAAGATTGGAGCGTTGGTTAACATCTGCTTCAATCCCTGGAAACTTTTCTCACACTCTTTAGTCCACTAAAACTTTTCCTCCTTCCTTTGCAAGGAAGTGATATGGTGAGATATCTTTGAGAACCCTGCGATACACCTTCTGTAATAGCCCGCTAGACCCATAAAGGATATAACTTCCACCACATTCCTTGGCGCTAACCATTCTCTGATGGCCTCAACCTTCTCAGGATCCATGGCGATCCCTTCTTCTGAAATAATGTGCCCCAAGTAATGGATCTTCCTTTGATAAAATGAGCATTTTCTCAACTTGGCATACAACTGGTGTTCTCTCAAAACTTGCAGCACCATCCTCAGGTGTTGTTCATGCTCTTCCTCTGACTTGGAATACACCAAAATGTCATCCAGGAAGACTATGACAAACTTGTCTAGATAGTCCCTGAATACACCATTCATCAAGCACATCAAAAAACAGTGGGTGCATTTGACAGTCCAAACGGCACCACTGTGAACTCATAATGACCATACCTTGTTCTAAAGGCGGTCTTGTTGATGTCTTCATCTTTTATTCTTACTTGGTGATATCTCTATCTTAGATCTATTTTCGAAAATATCTTTGCATCCTTCAACTGATCGAAGAGATAATCAATCCTCGGTAGAGGATACTTGTTCTTCACCGTTACTTTGTTCAATTGCCTGAAATCGATGCATAATCTCAACGTTCCATCCTTCTTCTTTACGAACAGGACCGAGGCACCCCAAGGAGACATGCTTGGGCGTATATACCCCTTCTTCAGAAGTTCTTCAAGTTGCAGCTGCAACTCTTTCAGTTCTGGCGCACTCATCCTGTACAGAGCCTTTGACACTGGAGCTGCTCCAGGCATCAAGTTCACAGAGAAATCGATATCCCTTTTCGGAGGTAGTCCAGGTACTTCCTGGAATACGTCTTTGAACTCTTTAAGTACCTCATGATCCTCAATACTTGGTACCTTATCCTTAGGTGTTTCCCCCACTTGGGCTGCAAATAATTGACAGCCTTTTTTGTAGCACTTCTTCAGCTGCATTGCTGAGATTTCTCTAACAGTAACAGCTTTAGGAATTCCTTGGACAGCTCTCTGATTCCCTTCTTCATCTAATCAAGTGAAGGCCTTTTTCCTATAGTCCAAGATGGCATGGTGTTGGTCCAACCAATCCATTCCAATTAGATGGTCATAAGAGCCTAATGACAGAATGTTCAAATCGGCCTTCATGCTCAATCCATTCATGTCTATAAGACATGACTTGACTAACTTCGTGACTTTCCTCTTGGTTCCTGTAGCTAGTTGCACTAACCAAGACTTTTCATGTTTTCTTCTTATTAAATGCAAACTTTCTACCACTCTTGGGTCTATATAATTATGGCTAGCCCCTGAATCAACTAAAATAGTAAATGGTTGGTTGTTAATCATACCTTCCACTTCAATCATGTGTGACTGAAATTCAGCTTGCTTGGTGTCCAGGGCCACATAGATCCTTGGCATTCTATTGCCTATGTCCTCCATTGTTTCAACTTGTTGAACATTATGGACATCTCTTGCTTTGCCATTTTTATGGGGACAATCTATGTACTTGTGGTTCTCTTTATAGCCCCAACATTGAATGGGCGTCTATCTCGGCCTTTGTTCCCCCACTTCATCCATTCTCGTCTCTCTAAATGATGGATGTCCTTGAGGACTATTTATAAAAAAGGGAGGTTGGTTTCCCTTCTGCCTATGTTCTTTCTTAAACTTCTTCTAGTCATCCCAAGCCTTCTGAAAGGTAGGATTTTCTCTTTGCTGCTCATATAAGCATTTCGCTCTTCTTATTGTTTTTTCCATAGTCTTAGGATCATCATACTGAATCTCGTCACCAATGGGAGGTGGCAGTCCACTCAGATACCTCTGAATCTTGACAGCCTCATCTTTGATGAATGGAACATACTTCAGTAATTCCAAAAACCTTCATTCATATTCATCAATGGTCATGTTTCCCAGCTTGAGTTCGAAGAACTCCTTCATCTTTCTGTCATAGGATATTTTAGTCAGGTATTTCCTCTCGAAATACCTCTTGAATTCCTTCCATGTGATATCTTTCTCTCTAACGTGTTGCACCTACACAAGTTGATCCCACCACATGTATGCTTTTCCTTTTAGTTGATACATCGCAATTCTTCCTTCTGCATGAGAGGAATAATTCTACAGTTGGAAATATTTCCTCATGCCAAGCAACCATGTTTCAGCATCTTCCTCCTTCTTATGTTCTCCATCAAATGTAGGAGGCTTAATCTTGTTCATCTCTCCTTTCAATTCATCCACTCCAGATCTTCGATGTTTTTTGGTAGGGGATGGACTTGAACTACTGTGTGCTTCCTTATCAAAATGATTTGGGGAGCGACGACGATGTCTTCTACCACTCCTTGATCTTATTTTTCTCTCAGGGATCCTACGACTCCCTGTTTTTCTTTAGTCACTCTCCTTTTCCAATTTATTTTCTATTCTTTCCAAACTCTTCAGCATATTTAAGTTGAATTCACCCTTCTGATCCCTGACCCTCATGAGCTTTCAGCTATCAGCTCAACAAGCCTAGGCCTCTCTCTGCAATCTTTCAATGATTTTCATCACATTCCCTTCCTTATCCAATTCTCTTCTGTTCCCATTGGAGTTCGATCCTTCGACTCCCAAGTTGACATCCCTTCCTTCTCTTTCATTCTATGAATTGGAGGCAATCCGCACCTATTCCATTTCTATACTCGGCGTTGATTCACGGCTATCCTGACACTCATTGAACTCTACACACACAACGTGAAGTCAACCGAAGTTTGTCAAGCCTTAAACCCTTAATAAAACTAGAACATTCATAAACCAATGCGAATAAGAAAACGTTTCGATTCCATGAATTTTCTGAGCTCTGTTTAGCTCTGTAATTTTCAGCGATAGCCCTTGTTTTCTTAGTCCCCAACCCATCCGTCCATGGGCCATGATCAAACGCTAAACTGCTAGGTGCTACAAGGTTCTCCAAATGAAACTTTGGGTTTCAGGATTTCGGGGCTTCAGGGTTTCGGGTTTCAGGATTTCGGGGCTTTGGGGTTTCAGGTTCCGGGGTTTTGGTCCCGAAGGTTCTCGCACTTGCTTCCCTCTCCAACTCCCGACTTCCGAAATTTTGATTTCCTTACCCTTCGAGCCCACAACACAACTGTCGCCCACCAAGTTAGTGACACATGGTGTCCTTAAGAAGGTCCACCTCACTCCCAGCGATGTCAGGGGGCCCCACTACTTTTACTTTTTGTTTCGTAGTTTCGGGCATTAGAAGTTCGTGCATATACACATCTCGAACTTCCATTTGCCGAAATTATGAAATTATGGTCTATTCATCTACTTGATCCAATGGTCAAGTTGCTCTCCTACGATCTACGGTGTAGATCGTTTCGGGATTTCGGTAACCGTGAGTTCACGATGCAACGACTCCAAATCTCTTGTCACTTCAATCCATGAATTTCGATACACGAGGTCTTGTACGAGATCCAATGATCCTCAATGATTTGGATATAACGGTCTATATCTCTACTATTCTTACACCTATCAAATATCTTTATCCCTAACTTCCTCGCTAGTTGGCTGGATCCGACGGCTCACGAAATTTTGTCACTTCTTCCTGGAAGCGCTCCACCATCTTATTCTACCCTTATTAATCTCTTTTGCAATTCGGGACTTGGAGTGACCAAGAATTTGGCTTGTGCTCCAAGTTCACGATCCCTGAATTGACGAAATGATCCAACACTTATGGTGTGGAGTTCTCTCTCTCTCTGTGGCCATATACCACACCGGTTGCAGTTTTATAATATCACTACACCTCCTGAGCTTTGTAACATGGTCAAGTAGCTCGTTGACACTCAGAAACATTTTGAGGTCTGAAATTAGTCCTCTAGACACAATTTCCTTCTCAAAACCTCAGTCCAAAGACCACTTATCCGGCCCATCCAGGCTCAGCGTTGAAACCAGGCTCTGATACTAAACTGTAACCCCCCCCCGGTCGTCATCCCGCTGGCTGGGCAAATGCTATTGTGCGGAATAACACTTCTTTAACACATTATGCATTCTAATGAACTTAAATACACTTAATTATAGTTAAACACATAATTATTGCTAACATAAATAATCCCTGTCATTAACAATAATTCATATGCACAACAGAATACATGATACATATATGACTCACGGGCATGCAAAACATAATATTAAGCATAAGTTGATACTTATCTTTGAAACCATGGTAATTCCACCAACCACGTGTAGGCCTTCCATGAACCTCGCAGCCTTAGACCACACCTCTCATCACACTCAGCAGTGGGTCACCCCCGAGCTAGGACTAAGCTCCACCCAAGGCAAGGAATCATGATCTAGGCTAAGGTTACAAGGAAAACTGCACAGAGAAACTGGAAGGATTCTCTCCAGGAGCCTTCTTACGCCCACTACTCATGGACTCTCATTCCCCACATGCCTGTTCCACCCAGGAGTATACACCTTCACAAGCACAGTCCATCGGTGCTTCACCTCCCTCTCTGGGTCTCGGAAACAAGCCAAATCAAGAATTCTTAGAGCTCCGTAGCTAGTGTTGGACTCTCTCTGGGAGAAAACCACTTCCAATCAGACTCTCTCACCTAGAGAGAGTTTCTCACTGGCCTGACAACTGCCTCTTCAACTCCGTTCCAACACAGAGAGGACAACAACAACGGTTCAACATTCATTCACACAGGGATGATAGCAACAACGGAAGATGGGTATCGCACCGCAGGCAGCAACAGCCCACGCTAAAACACGGCATGGCTAAGGCAATTACCTAGGTGTCAGGTTCCTCAGAAGACATATAACGACTCATGAATGAACTACGTCGCCATAACAACCCACATTTATGACACCACATGGATCAGAAAAATACGGGATACTCGGACTTCCCCGGAAACGTGGATCAGTTCGTCGATTTTCCCACGGGTTTCAGGGTGTGTGACTAGGAAACAATGCAGAGGTCAAACACCGACTCAAATGGTTCAGACGGCGGATACCTCGTCTTCTCAGGAAAACATTACAGTTTTCTGGGTTTAGATCTGCGTAAGGGTATGCAAATGCAGACCCAGAGGCAAAACGCATTCAGACGAGCATCACGATGAACTCAGGTGGAGGATGACAGAATGACCGAACCCCCTCCACGGCTAAATTCTGCAATTTTTAACTGCATGTGCCTGGGTCGACACATGTCACCCATGAAGCTACATGCACTCCATCAGCATGCATTCCTCTTTTCTGGGAACTTAGGATAAAAGTATATATTTCACATGGCTTTTGGAATAATATTAAAATATTATTCCTAGCGACTAAAGCCTCTAGGCTCAACACTTAGCCTCTCTTTCCCACCTTCCATCCCCTAATCCCTTACCCATTTTGTGGAAGCTTAGTCCCCCATCACTCATTCATCATGTATGGTCTGCATGCAGCGGTGTTTATATTTTTTATTAATGTTCTGCATGATTACATACACAAAAGTAGGCTCTCGGCCTTAATACTTAGGCTCTCTAACCTAATAACACATAAGCCCACCAGCTTATAGAAACTTGGCTCACCAGCCTATAAAACATAATTACAATTCATAATGCAAGCTCTATACTTCATAGACATGATTTACAATAGGGCTCGGCCTTGGGGACATTACACATGATACACAACCATGTCACAATCATGAGTCACTCATAATGAACTATCATCAGGTTCACTATTTACACATACAAAATCACATGTATGTGCATATCTCTTCAACTCTCCTTCAATTACAAACATAAGTACATAAAACCAAAAACATGTGCGTACATAAGAGCTAAAAATGAAAAAATAAATGGCTGCAATAAGTGAGTATCATACCCCTCTTTTACATCCTCCTGGCGAAGTTGTGCAACAAAAAGAATGCCTTCAAAAGAATGCATTCACATGAAAAATTGCATCTTACAAGTTATGATAAGCTGCTACAACTTGTCATGCTTTCAATATAAATGAATACATAAGGCTGAAATGTGCATCTACAACAACAAAAATGCAAGCCTTACTTGCTCAAGAAATCTAACAATTTCTTACCAAGCCAATTCAATGGTGACTTTTTCTGCTGAAAATCGTCTTCTTGTGAATCATCTTGACCCACATCGATGATAGAATATCCTCTTCCATTCTTTCCAGTCTCTTTATCCATCTTCTTCTTGTGTTGTGGATGAATGGTTGGATGCAATGTCCAACATTGGTCAATGAGATGACCCCTCTTAAGGCAATGAGTGCAAATCTTTTGCATTCTCTTTTCAAGTTGCCTTTTCTTGGAATGTTTCCTCAATGTGGTCAATATTTTCCAACATCTTGAAACATGATGGTTATATAAACCACAATATGTACATGGACTTTTTCTTCCATTTTTACATGCAAATTTACCATTCTTAACATAATCAAAAGCAACCGAGTTATAGGCAGAAATATACCTTGAACATTCACCTTTATCGCCTTCTTGAGGAGGTGAATTTGAAGAGTTACTAGCTCTCTTTTGAAGACCAAAAAATATGTTCTTGTCCTCATGTTTGTCACAACTTTCTTGTTTCATACATTTGCATTCATCTTGAACACATACTTTGCATGCTTGAGGAATTGAACTTGCAACAAAAGTTCTTGAACATTCACCTTTATCACCTTCTTGAGGAGGTGAATTTGAAGAGTTACTAACTCTCTTTTGAAGACCAACAAATATGTTCTTGTCCTCATGGTTGTTACAACTCTCTTGTTTCATACATTTGCATTCATCTTGAACACACACTTTTCATGCTTGAGGGTATGAACTTGAAACAAAAGTTGTTCTTGGAACTTTTTTCCTTGTCTCCTAAAATTTGGAATATGCTCCATTTTTCTACTCATATCCAAGACCACAATACTTGGGCCTCTCCTCAACAACAATAGGCTCAAAAATTCCTTGTGCATGCTTACCTAACCCTCTACCTTCTATCCCATTTTTAACAATAACTTGGACCCTATTCCTCTTGTGTGATTTTCAAAAACACCAAAGCATTCATCTTGAGAGGAATTTGAAGAAAAACCAACATTACATACCTCATGTTTATGCATGTACTTGGTAAGGGTTTCCTTTTCCTCATGGAGTTGAGTCTCCATCTCATGCAACTTTTCAAGAAGCTGGTGGTTCTCCTCCTTCATGGCCATAAACTTCTCTTGAAGGACAATGCTCTCCTTTCTATCTTCCTACATCTCTTGCACCACTTCTCTCATGGTTAGAAACTCCTCTAACATCTCTTTTTCAAAGAACTTGGTTAATGAAGATGTATGAGAACTCTTACTGTTTGAAGCTTCCTCCATCTTTGCAAGATATCAAACTTCAACACAAAACTTTCACAATAATACCAACAGCTAAATCTCTAGCTATCAATGGAAATAACATGAGAAAAACTATGCTCTTATACCACCTGATCTGAAAATAGGGGTCTGACTTGTTTTTCTATGCAAACACCCTCTACTCCATTAAAATAAACTTCAGGACCTTGCTTAATGTCTTAATTGTACAAGAGAAATTATGTGTCAAGTTTATGCCTCTTTTATGTGTTTATGTGTGAGGTTCTTTAAAAGGTTAAATGTTGTTTAAATAAATACATCAAAAACATAACATGCAGCAAAATATAACCAGCAACTCACAACAATGAGAACTTGATAAAGGAGTTCACCCCCAACTGGGCTACATCTCCTTGAGCCTCCATTAATGGACTAGGCTCTCTGGGATTAGTTTGTCAAATATTCTTTTATAAGTTGTTTCTCAACTCCAATGGATTTATTGATTATACCATTGGGTTCAGAATACACAAAAACCCCAAAAATGACTAATAGAACTCCGAAAACGAACCATGGCTCATCCAAGCATGACCTCTTCTACATGTGGCCTTGAGCTTCCCTGAGCTTCCTTGTGGAAACAAAACCTGTAAAAGTCCTCAAATGCCTTCGAAAACTGTCCCAATGTGTTCAGAGCATAAAAATTAGTCCAAAATGACTATTCAGTCATAGAAAATAGACTTGGGCTCATCTGAGCATGACCTCCATCAATGGTGGCCCTAAGCTCCCTGAAGCTCCTGAAACTTCAAGGTAGAAAAAACTACAAAATAAGTCTCCAAATGGATTTGAAAATAGTGCCAATGGATTCATAACATATAAAAACCCCTATCTGGGATTTTTCGACACCTCATTTGGCCAAAAGATGAAGAAGTTAGGCCTCCTGCCATTTTCCTCCTTCAAGCTTGTTGTCTCTGGTTCGCTAAATTGCACTCCTGTGTGAGTAACCTAGCTTCTGGGAATTTCCCATGCTTAAACCCAACACACACGCGCATTCCCGAAAAACACGCCAAATTTTTGCACCATTAGCGAACTAAGCCCCCTAAACACGGAGGTGTTGGGCACATGGGGGGCTATGTGGCCACATCCCAGCACAAAAAAAGGCATCGTTTGCATGAATGAACATGGGCGTGACAAGTGTCCAGGCACGTAGGTGTTAACCATTTGAATGTGGTTTGAATCCATGCCAAAACCATGCAAACAATGAGGTCATATCGTATATGCGCATAGGAACGGGGGCTGGGGCTAAGCCCTAGCCCTAGCCCGGATCGAGCCCCAACTTAACCATAGTCCGAAGTTAAATATAATTTCAAACATATACATAACAAGTAACATGCCATGGGATATTGGTAGCCCAATGTTTGTGAAGGATCTCCACCGTGGGGGGAGGTTCGGGGTTCGATCCCCATGGACTCCATACTTTTACACACCATAAACTAGAATGCGGTGCCATGTGGCAGCCCACGCCTGGGCCACATGGCACCAAACCATTGAACATAAAGATTCCACGTGTCGAAATTGCATTCACCCACATGTCTACCAATTAATTCTCGCCACGTCAACTTACCAACTCAGAATCTTGCCACATCAACTTGCCAACTCAGTATCTTGCCACGTCAGTCTCATGCCACATTAGCATACAGTCATGCCACATCATCACTTGTACAGACTGTACAGTCATCATTTTTTTTTCTGTTTGGAAAATCGAACAGAACGTGATATCTTTCTCATCCGATGTTTGTTTGACCATGTTCAAAGTGTGTTGGGTTCGTGACAACGAGGCCTACCCATCCATTTGTTTTGAAGCGATTTTGAACACTTTGATTTTTGGGCTAAAATTTGACCCCTGGTCTAGATTCNTATATTATCCCTTTGTGGTTCTATATTTAGTCACATCTATATGATCACAGACTCATGGTTTCACAAATTGGAAAATCTTTATCTATATCTTCACACCATGAGCCCGACCGACCACGATCCCTTTCAATACTTAGCCAATTGTCTGATCACTGGGTCTTGGGTTTGCGGTATCCAACACTTATGTCCATTGTTCCATCATATACATCTTGCACCCAAAGAAATTTCGTGATCTACAATTTATTCTTTTACTAGTGAGAACTTACCGGGGGTTCGAAAGGATTGGCATTAATAAACTAACAGTAGATGGTGCTTATGGATTTCAACGAAATTTGTGAACCGAACAGTATCCTGCAAATTGGAAGATGATTTTCATTTATGTTTCTGATGGATTTCAACGAAATTTGCGAATCGAACAGGATCCTGCAAATTGGAAGATGATATGCATTTGGACCAGAAATAATCTATTAATAAATATTAATATGAATACTATTGGAATAAATATAAACACTTTCTTCTAATTTTTCCTCTTTTCTCCCCCTCTATTATCCCTTTGTGGTTCTATATTTAGTCGCATATATATGATCACGACCTCCTAGATTCACAAATTGGAAAATATTTATCTATATCTTCACACCATGAGCCCGAATGACCGCAGTCCCTTTCAATACTTAGCCAATTATCTGATCACCGAGTCCCGAGTTTGTGGTATCCAACACTTATGTCCCATGTTTCGTCATATACATCTTGGACCCAAAGAAATTTTGTGATCTGCAATTTGTGCTTTTACTAGTGAGAACTCACCAGGGGTTCGAAAGGATTGGCATTAATAAACGAACAGTAGATGTTCTTCTATGAGATAATTAGCCCTTTTTCCCTTGTCTTCTTCCCGTATATTATCGCTTTCTAGTTATATACTTACTCGCCTTTCTATGATCGCAGGTTCCAGCGTTGGCGGACTGACATATCTGCATCTCCATCTATATCCTCACACAACGAATCTGATCGATTGTTGTTCATTTCATACTTAGCCAATTTTATGCCCGCGGTTGTCAGGTTGGCACTTTCGAAATCTGTTGCTTCTTGTTTTGTGATATACATCTTGCACTCAAAAATTTTGTGATCTACAATTCCACTGCGGACTCCTTAGCCCTTTTTCCCTTTTCTTCTTCTTGTGTATTATCGCTTTCTGGTTATATACTTAGTCGCCTTTCTATGTGTTGGCATGTTTTACAGGAAGCGTGTGCTTGTCATTGATGGAAAGAACATCAGTGAACCAAACCTCGAGAGTGCAGAAGATGAGAAATATCAGAAGAGATTGTGGTCCAGAAGTGAAGATGAGGTCCAAGAAACGGACTCGCAGAAGGAGCAAAGGTTGATACCTTCAAACACTTAGAAAACCTTCGAAGTCGGAGAGATCAGAAGCTTAGGAGGAAGAGAGACAATGGTCGTTGGATCACCAATCCCGAATACCCGATGACCGTTAGATCAACGTCCAGTGACGAGAGGAAGCGCAGAGTAGAAGTACATATCTGATCCATTCGATCTGAGCATCGAGGATTAACAGTTGTTGGATCTAGAAATAAATGCAAGAAGGTTAAGCCTTTGATGAGCGTAGGAGAGAGGACTTGTCAAATTCATGAAGTCCTGAAGTAAGCAAGGACCCTCCATCGTCAAGACTAACAGGTGGCACACGATCCTCAACTCCAGAGAAAATCACTTCGAGCATTTTTCAGTTTGAGACTTGAAAAAACTGAAGTTCGGAGAGCTAGAGAGCCGGATTAAACGACGGTCGTCAGATCAGTTTGAAGTGGAAGGAAAGGATAAGCTAGAAAATGAGCATCATAGAAATATTGAGCCATCGATCTGAGAACATGATCGATGAACAACATTTAGTTTGGGTCTAATATCTACGAGGAGGTTATAGTTTGGGGATTCTCGAAGGCTGAAGTCTGAAGTCCCGTAGCGGAGGATAGTCATTGGATTAAAGAGGACATGCATCAGTGGATTGTCAACTCCGGGAAAAATCAAAGGAAGGATGAAAGAAAGTTGAGAGTTGAGATTTTTGAACCCCGAATACTCGAAGGGATTGTGACCGTCGATCCAAAAAGGGCATGCATCGTTGGATCATGGACTCTGGGTGAAATGCTCCGGGAGAAAGCGAAGTTGGAGAATTGAAAATTCTGAAGAAAGAAAGGAGAAATCGATCTCATCCGTTGGTTTGGAGGGCCACATGTCACATGATCATTGAGACTAAGGATCACGCGTGCATAGATGAAAGAGGGAAATAAAGGAAGATAGATCGGAGTGGTTGATCGAAGGAGCATTGTCAAGATCGTGAGATCGACGATCCCATCACATTGCGGGGTCAGAACATGCTCGAGTCTTAATTTTTCATGATCGAGACGTAATTGAAACCACAGCTTTGGAGAAAGGGTACATGGAAGTTGGAGGTGGATTTCGGGGAGAAATGTGGTTGATCCAAAACCACTCTTGGATGCACCCGCAATCGTTCTCCTATGCAAGGATGTAGCTTGAGGTCACATGCGACAGGGGGCTAACATGAAGAGAGCACATGCCTGAATCATTTGGTCACGAGAGACCATTGCCCAAGGTCATATCAAGAAATAGAGCTAGCGCTCACAAAACCAATTTTGGGAAGCACCTTTTGAACAAGTGTTTGGTCACCGCCGGTGGTCACGTGAAGGAAGAGGCTTAGAAGCCAAAGACGACTGGTTGTAACTGACAGAGAAGATGAAGAGTTGTGACTACCATAGAATCCAAGGAATCTCAGGGTAACACTCACTGATGTTGAACATATTCATCATAACCACCAGAGAAGATGAAGAGTTTCTATGATGATCATGCAGAGGACTCAGCATGTGAAAGACATGAAAAACATAGAAGAGGTTGTGATCAGGATTGTGGGTGATGTTGGGGGAAAGAGGAGACACAGTGAACAACCTGAAGGGCATAATGGTGGCGCAATGAAGAGCATGCAGAGGCCTGGCACTTGTAATGAATATGGTGCACAGAGCATAAAAGGTAGAGGAACATAAAGCACAGGTGAGGCGAGCATGAGGAAACTAATGCAGGCAAAGAAGAGAAGTGTAACAGAACAATGATGAGACTGGTAAGCCATTGATATTCATTGTATCACTGTAATAGATTTTAGTAAGAAGAGATTTATATTTCAGGGTGGTAGGGAGGTGCTAGGGGGGATTGTTTTCCTCAGAGTTTCAAGTGGGTGCTTAAACACAGGAAGTTGTAGCTTCCATTTGGGTGCAGCCAGAAAAATCAGGGTGGTAGGGTGGTGCAAGGGAGAACTATTGTTATATGTTATACAGGTTGGTCCCTGTGTGACTGGAAGTTGGTGCTTCCATCCAATTGGTGTTGGAACACTCAGGGAGTTGGTGCTTCCTTCTAGTAGGTTCTAGAGAAACTAGAGAGTTGGTTCTCTCAGCAAGTTGTTGCTTGTAAAATAGAGGTTGTAGCCTCAAGAGGAGTTGGAGCTAATAAGAATGATAATGTACAAAAAATAAAGATTACTTATCATATCAAGAAGAAGAGGTTTTTCCCTTTATGGGTTTCCTCAGGAAATATCTGTCTTTGTATATTACATGTGTGTGATTGATGTTGAATATTCTATTACTTACTTCCCTGCATTATTGTGATCGTCATTGAGTGTTCTGTAAAGAGTTTAAAATGGGCATAATTGTTTAATCATAGTAACAACAGATTCATGCCCCCCCCCCCCTCTCAGTTGTCTGACAATTGGTATAAGAGTGGGTTCCTTTTATCTAAGGGTAGATCATAGAGCTTAAACATGACTAGCCATGAAGGAACTTCAACCAATAAGACCCCCATGTTCAATGGAACAAACTTCACCTTTTGGAAAGTTAGGATGAGAACCTACATAATGGTCTTAGGTGCAGATGTATGGCATGTGGTAGAGATCGGTTATGTAAAGCCAGTTGTAAAATTTATGCACTTAGAATCTGCCAAAGAAATATGGGACAAAATCATCAGTAGTTATGAAGGTAATGAGAAGGTAAAGGATGTCAAACTTCAAAGCTATAGATTACAGTTTGAACAGTTAAAGATGAAAGAGGATGAAATTGTTGGGAAGTACTTTCTAAGAGTTGAAGAACAAGTAAATGCACTGATAGGACTTGGTGAAAAAATTGAGGATGTCTCTTTCGTTCAGAAAATGTTGAGATCTATGCCAAATAGGTTCAACCCAAAGGTCTCTACTATAGAAGAACTTAATGATCTAAAACCTTTTTCTATTGACCAAATCCTAGGAACTCTGACTGCCTATGAAATGAGGATAGGTAAAGATAAAACCACCTCTAGAGAATCATCATTTAAAGAAGATAAGAATGAGGATTATGAGCCTGATGAAATTGAAGAAAAATTTGTGAGAATACTAAAGAAAGGATTAGGAAAGTACCAAGGAAAATTTCCATTCAAATGTTTTAACTGTGGAAAGATAGATCACTTTGCATCTAAGTGTCCACACAAGAAACAGGATCAGAATTCTAAAGGTGAAAAGAAGTACAAACCCAAGAGATTCGGTAAAAAGAAAAGTTTATTTGTAAACAATGATGACTCTTCAGAAGACACAGATAGTGACTCTTCCTGTGAAGATAAGATAAATGACTTTATTCTTATGGCCAAAGAGGATTATGATAATAAAATCACAGGAAGTGATGTTGAAGATGAAGAATTTGTGGTTGACTTGGAAGGTCAATTGATCAGTGCTTTAAAAGAAATTGCTAGACTCAGATCTAAGAAGAAAAAGAAAAACAAATTGTTGATACAGTTCGAGAAAGACAATAAAGAAACTGATGAAGACTTTTCCCTGCTAAAAGTGGAATTAGAAGAGGCAAAGAAAATAGAGGACATTCTAAAACAAAAGTTATCAGAAAAGAAGGAAAGATGTGAAACCTTGGAAGAAGAGGTAGTAAAAACCAGAAAAGAGATGGAGAAGTTTAAAACATTGTATCTCCAAAATCTTCCAATCATTAAAGCCACAGCAGAACTAAACGACATTCTAAGAAAACAGAGATCTCCTTTGTTGAAGACTGGTTTAGGTTATGTAAATGGTTCAAGCAACAAACAGCCAGAAAGAAAAGAGCTAGTAAAGTTGATCAAGTTCCAAGTCAACAGACAATCAAACAATGAGAGCACTATGTCACCAAAATATAATAAAGACAAGATGATCCCTGATAAAAAACAAAGATATCATAAGATGGAGCAAAAAATGAAAAGAAGAAGGCCATCCTTCAGGTACCAAAATTTATTCCATGGTTACTATTTTTACTGTTCTAATTTTGGTCATAAGATTGCAAATTTTCAAATTAAGTTTAGAGACATGCAACTGAGGAGGTCAAGAAATAAACAATCTTTACAACATAGAACTAAGAATCCAATGAATAGAAAATGTAGCACCAATCACTTTGACCTACTGAACAATGAGCTCGAATGTTATAATTGTCATAACTTCGACCACAAAGCTGCAAACTGCGATCTGAAGAAGTACAAGGCAGATCCAAGGATAAATCCTTTAGCTAGAAATGCCAGCACATGGAAAAAGAAAGATAGTGAAAAATGTGGTCTAGTACTTTCAACTTAAAAACAAAAGGACCCCCTGGTATATAGACAGTGGATGTTCCAAGCACATGAATGGAGACAAGGATAATTTTATGTCTATAAGTAAAAGAAAAATAGGAAATGTAACCTTTGGAAATGATGAAACATGTAAAATCAAGGGTAAAGGGATGGTGAGTTTGAATAATGGTAATGGAAAATCCCAGGATGTTTTGCTTGTAGATGGCATGAAACATTATTTTCTCAGTGTAATTCAAATGTGTGACAGAGGATGTGAAATGGTGTTCACTTCCAAGGATTGTAAGATAAAGTCTGTAAACTCGGGACAAGTGTTGGCTAAAGGCATAAGCACATAAAATAATGTATATGTGCTGAAAGAAGATAAAGAAGAGTGTCATCTAAGAAAACATGATGAAAGTTGGTTATGGCATAGGAGACTTGGACATATAAACTTTGATCACTTAATTAAGCTCAAAAATCTTGAGGCAGTAAAAGATCTTCCAAGAATATCAAAGCCACAAGACTCTGTGTGTAAACCCTGCCAAGTAGGAAAGCTAACCAGGACACAGTTTAAATACAAGAGCTCTACTTCAATAGTGAAACCACTCCAATTAGTTAATATGGATTTATGTGGACCATCAAGATAGGAAGGCACAGGGAAGGAGAATTACTTTATGTTGATCATTGATGATTACTCCAGACTTACTTGGGTTGCTTTTCTCAAAGAAAAAGATTAATCATTTGAGAAATTTAAAATATTTAAGGCTTTAACTAAGAATCAAACCTGCAAGAGGTTAAAGGCAGTAAGATTAGACAGAGGAGAAGAATTTGTGTCAATCGATTTCAAGGAATTATGTGATAAACATGGGATCAAGAGAGAATACACAATCCTAGGAACTCCATAACAAAATGGAGTAGTTGAGAGAGAAAACATAACAGTGCAGAAAATGGCTAGGTCAATGATGAATGAGAAGAACATTGGTCAAAATTACTAGGTAGAAGCAATACACACAACAATCCATATTCTTAACAAAGCCCACCTTAGACCACATAGTGACAAGACACCTTATGAACTATGGTATGGAAGACCTGCTTCAATCAAACACTTCAAAGTCTTTGGGAGTAAGTGCTACATAAAGAATAATAATGAAAACCTTGGCAAGTATGATGACAAGGCTGATGAAGACATCTTCTTAGGATATGCTGCCAATAGTAAAGGATATAGATTCTTTAATAAAATATTGCATAAATTAGTTGATTACATTGATTTAAATGTTGATGAAGGAGTCCCAGTAAGATAGGTGAGCAATATTGAGTCTACTACAGAGGACATAAATGCAACTGAAGATGAACAGGTCCAAGAATCATATGGAGAAGAGACACCCAAACAAGAAGAGTCGAGACAACAATCAACATCAAATCCTTCCTCCAGAATTACTCAAAAGAATCATCCTGAAAGTCAGATAATTGGTGAGAAAGACAAAGGTGTACAAACCAAGAGAAGGATAATCAAAGACACTGAGCAATCACATATGGCCTTCATATCCATGGCGGAACCCAAGAACTTTAATGAAGCCAGTAAAGACGTAAATTTCTTAAAATCAATGAATGAGGAACTTGACCAGATTGAAAAGAATGACACTTGGGAACTCGGTCCTAGGCCACCAAATAAAAATGTAATAGGATCAAAATGGGTCTACAAAAATAAGATGAATGAGCAAGGAAATATTCTAAGAAATAAGGCTATATTGGTCTGCAAAGGATATGCTCAAATAGAAGTACTGGATTTTGTTGAAACATTTGCACCTGTAGCAAGATTAGAAGTTATCAGAATGTTCCTTCCCTATGCTTGTCATAAAAAGTTTAAAGTCTATCAAATGGATGTCAAGTTAGATTTTCTAAATGGAGATCTAAAAGAATAAGTCTATATGGAACAACCGAAGGGTTTCCAACTGTCAGATAACCCTGACTTTGTCTGCAAGATGAAGAAAGCCTTATGTGGGTTGAAACAAGCTCCTCATTCTTGGTAGTATAGACTCGATAAGTATCTTCAAGACAAAGGGTTCAAGAGAGGAACAGTTGACAACAATCTATATATCAAAACATAGGGTAATGATTTGCTCATTGTGTTGGTCTATGTAGATGAAATCATCTTCGGAAGCAATAATGCTTCATTGGTACAATGGATTGTTTCTGCCATGCAGTCTAAATTTGAAATATCTATGATAGGGGAACTGTCATTTTTCCTTGGTCTGCAAATTACTCAAAGTTCTGAAGGATTATTTCTTTCTCAAGAGAAATGTTGAAAAGGTTTCAAATGGAAGATTCCACACCTATCAGAACACCTATGGTAACTAGATGCAAATTAAGCAAGGATGATGACTCACATGGTGTTGATCAGAGTTAATATAGGTCTATAATAGGAAACCTATTGTACATCACAGTATCTCGTCCATACATAATGCATGTTGTTGGAACGGTAGGAAGGTATCAGGCTGCACCTAAACATAGTCATTTGTTAGTTGTCAAAAGAATATTCAGATACTTGAAAGGAACAATGGACTATGGCCTATGGTATCCTAGGAATCAAAATTTTCAACTATCAGTCTATTCAGATGTTGATTGGGCTAACTGCGTGGATGAAAGGAAAATCACGAGTGGATGTGCATTCTTCTTAGGAGATTCCCTTGTATCATGGTTGAGCAAGAAGCAAGGTTCCATTTCCTTATTAACTACAGAAGTTGAATGCATTTCATCTACCACTTGTTGTACCCAAGTATTTTGGATGATTCAGACACTTGCAGACTTGGAGGTAAAATATATTGCATCGATCCCAATTCATTGTGATAATACCAGTGCAATCAGTGTGTCAAAGAATCCTGTATTTCACTCCAAGACCAAGCATATACCCATCAAGTATCATTTCTTGAGGGAACAGGTGACCAACAATGTTGTTTCTTTGCATTATATTCCATCCAAAGATTAGATTGTTGATATCTTCACTAAACCTCTTGCAAAAGATCAGTTTGAGTATCTACGCCAGAAGTTGGGTGTGACCCCATTATCAACCTAAGAGAGTCCATCCTGTCAAGGGGAGTATGTGATAGGTTGAATATCTGATACCTCCACAAAGTACTGCAAAAACTCAGGGGGAGCATGTTTTATTTGACATTGATGTCAAAGGGGCAGAAAAGGAGTGGTCTGGATGCTACAGTTGGAGGTCCAAGTAGAATAACGCAACCTTTTAGGGTTTCCATCAATGCCAAAGGGGGGTATTGTTGGCATGTTTTACGGTAATCACATGATTATCAATGATGCCAAGAACAACAATGAACCAAACCTCGAGAGCACAGAAGACGAGAAAGATCAGAAGAGATTGCGGTACAGAAGTGCAGACGAGGTCCAAGAAATGGACTCGCAGGAGGAGAAAAGGTCGATACCTTTGAACACTTAGAAAACCTTCAAAGTTAGAGAGATCAGAAGCTCAGGAGGAAGAGAGACAGTTTTTGTTGGATCACCAATCCCGAATACCTGATGACTGTTAGATCATCGTCCAGTGACCAGAGGAAGCGCAAAGGAGAAGTAAAAATCTGATCCATTGGAACTGATCACCGAGGATCAACAATCATTGGATCTAGAAATAAATGCAAGAAGGTTAAGGCTTTGATGAGAGTAGGAGAACAGACTTTTTAAAGTCCTGAAGTCCTAAAGTAAGTAGGGACCATCCATTGTCAAGAATGATAGGTGGCACACGATCCTCAACTCCGGAGAAAATCACTTCAAGGATTTTTTGGTTTGAGACTTGAAAACCCCTAAGTCCAGAGAGTCGAAGAGCTGTAGTAAATGACAGCCATCAAATTAATTTGAAGTGGAAGGACATGATAAGCTAGAAAAGGAGCATCACAGAAATATTGAGTCATTGATCTGAGAACATGATCGATGAACAACGTTTAGTTTGGGTCAAAAAGTTGTGAGGAGGTTATAGTTCGGGGATTCTCACTTCGAAAGACTTGGCGATTTGAAAATTCGAAATACTTGAAGTCTTGAAGGTCAAAACTCTCGAAGTGAATGAGGATCCACGTTAGAAAGACTACATCAACAAGGACACATGGCACAATCAGACAATGACAAGTGTCAATTTGATTCGGCACTTCAGGTGCGTGCAAATCACAAATCTGAGTGACACGTGGCAACTACTAGGCTCATGACACATCATCAAGTGACGTAAGTAAGTGACGTCACTCCGAGAGTTTTACTTCGAGAGTTTTACCACCAACAGATGCCATAAGTCTTGAAGTCCTGAAGTCCCGAAGTGGATATGAATCGTCCAATATGAAGATCACTTCTGATGCATTCTCAACCATTGATCTAGTACAGTGGAAGAATAGTGTAAGTTAAAGTGTTAACTGACAGCAAGTTATTTCCACCGCCTATGACTTATTCAGCAGGTGACCACTCTGGAGGAGAATGAAGCAACGATCAGCTTAAAGTTCCGAAGTGCCAAAGTCACTTATAATCATTGATCGTGCAGGAGGGTACATGTCAAAGGATTGAGAACTCCAGGCGAAACTACTCCAGGAAAAGGCGAAGGAGAAAGGTTTGAGATTTTCAAAGGCTGAAGTCTCGGAGTGGAGGATAGTCATTGGATTAAAGACGACACGCGTGAGTGGATTTTCAACTCTGGTAAAAAGCAAAGGAAGGATGAAATAAAGTTGAGAGTTGAGATTGCCAAACCCCTAATACCCGAAGGGATTGTGACCATTGATCCAGAAAGGGCACGCATTGTTGGATCGTGGACTCTGGGTGAAATTCTCTGGGAGAAAGCAAAGTTTGAGAATTGAAACTCTTGAATCCCGAAAGGAAAAATCGATCTCATCCGTTGGTTTGGAGGGCCACATGTCACTTGATCATTGATACCAAGGATCACGTGTGAACAGATGAAATAAGGCAGCAACGGAAAACAGATCAGAGTCGTTGATCGAAGGATCACCATCAAGATCGTTAGATCGACGGTCCCGTCGCATTGCGAGGTCAGAACATGCTCGGGTCTTAATATTTTGTGAGCGGGTTGCAATTGAAACCACGGTTTTAGAGAAAGGGTATGTGGCATTTGGAGGTGGATTACGGGGATAAAATTGGTTGATCCCAAACCAGACTTGGACACTCCCACAATCGTTCACCTACTCAAGGATGTAGCCCGAGGTCACATGCGACAAGGGGCTAACATCAAGAGAGTGTGCGCCCACAATAATTTGGTCATGAGAGACCATCGCCTAAGGTCATATCAAGAAATGGAGCTAGCGCTCATAAGACCGATTTCGGGAAGCACCTTTTGAAAAATCATTTGGTCACCGCCAGTGGTCACGTGAAGGAAGAGGCTTAGAAGCCAAAGAAGCCAAAGACGACTGGTTGTAACTGACAAAGAAGATGAAGAGTTGTGACTTCCAAAGAAGCCAAGGAATATCAAGGTAACGCCCACTGATGTTGAACACATTTAGCATAACCGCCAGAGAAGACGAAGAGTTTCTATGATGATCATGCAGAGGACTCGGTGTGTGAAAAGACATGCAGAACAGAGAAGAGATTGTGATCGGCATTGTGGGCGATGTTGGGGGAAAGAGGAGATGCAGTGAACAAACCGAAGGGCAGAACGGTGGAACAATGAAGATCATGCAGAGGCATGGAACTTAGAGTGCATATGGCGCACAAAGCATAAAAGGAAAAGGAATAGAAAGTGCAGGTGAGGCGAGCAGGAGGACACTAATGTAGACAGAGAAGAGCAGTGTAGCATAAAAATGATGAGACTGGTAAGCCATTGATATTCACTGTATCACTGTAATAGATTTCAGTAAGCAGAGATTTATATTTCAGGGTGGTAGGGAGGTGCTAGGGAGGACTATTTTCCTCATATTTTCAAGTGGGTGCTTGAACACAGGAAGTTGTATCTTCCATCTGGTTGCAGCCAGAAAAATCAGGGTGGTAGGGTGGTGCAAGGGAGAACTATTGTTCTCTGTTATACAGGTTGGTGCCTGTGTGACTGGAAGTTGGTGCTTCCATTCAATTGGTGCTGGAACACTCAGGGAGTTGGTGCCTACTTCTAGTAGGTTCTAGAGAAACTAGAAAGTTGGTGCTCTCAGCAATTTGTTGCTTGTAAAATCAAGGTTGTAGCCTCAAGAGGAGATGGAGCTCATAAGAATGATAATGTACAGAAAATAAAGATTACTTGTCATATCAAGAAAAAGAGGTTTTTCCCTTTATGGGTTTCCTCAGGAAATATCTGTCTCTGTATATTTCATGTGTGTGATTGATGTTGAATATTCTATTGATTACTTCCCTGCATTTTTGTGATCATCATTAAGTGTTATGTAAAGAGTTTAAAATGGGCATAATTTAAGCCTAGTAACAACTGATTCACCCCCCCTCTGAGTTTTTCAACACTATGATCGCGGGTTCCATCATTGGCGGGCCGACATATATTCATCTCCATCTATATCCTCACATGACGAATCTGACCAATCATTGTTCATTTCCATACTTATCCAATTTTATGGTCGCGGTTGTTGGGTTGGCGCTTTCGAACTCTGTTGTTTCTTGTTCCGTGATATACATCTTGCACTCAAAACTTTTGTGATCTACAATTCCACCGCGGAATCCTCGAACTCGCAAGATTCACTCCACCATGGTTCACAAATTTTCAAAGTATTTGTCATTGCCTTCCATCCCCACTAATTTCCTGTCCTTCCTAATATACATTAGTTATGCTCTTACTAGTGACAACTGAACACACTAGTACGAAACAGTTGGCATCTGGCCCTCTACAATACACAATTTGACTACTGGATTTTGACATCATCCCCTCTTTCATGTTACATATTATGCATTCAAATGTTTCGAGCGTTACAATTTGACCATCAGGGCCTCACGTCTTCTGCGGAGACCTTTTCACGTTATTTTGGATCCTCGTGTTGACGGGTTCACAAAATATCCAATTCCTAGTCATTGTTTCAAGTTGGTTCTTTCAAACTCTGTTGCTTCTTGTTTCATGATATACATCTTGCACTCAAAAAAATTGTGATCTACAATTCCACCGTGGACTCCTTAGCCCTTTTTCCCTTTTCTTCTTCCTGTGTATTATCGCTTTCTGGTTATATACTTAGTCGCCTTTCTATGATCGTGTGTTCCATCATTAGCGGGATGACATATCTTCATCTCCATATATATTATCACACAACGAATCCGACCGACCATTGTTCCTTTCCATACTTAGCCAATTTTATGCCCGTAGTTGTCGGGTTGGCACTTTCGAACTCTGTTGCTTCTTGTTCCGTGATATGCATATTGCACTCAAAACTTCTATGATCTACAATTCCACTGCAGACTCCTCGAACTCAAAAGATTCACTCTACCATGGTTCACAAATGTTTCAAAGTATCTGTCGCTGCCTTCCATCCCCACTAACTTCTTTTCCTTCCTAATAAAAATTGTTTATTCTCTTACTAGTGACAATTGAACAGACTGGTACGAAACAACTGGCATTCGACCCTCTGCAATATACAAATTGACTACCGGATTTTGACATTGTCCCCTCTTCCGTATTATATATTATTCATTCAAATGTTTCGAGCAATACAATTTGACCATCGGGGCCTCACATCTTCTGGGGAGACCTTGTCACCCTATTTTGGATCCTCGTGTTGACGGGTTCACAAAATCTCCAATTCTTAGTCATTGTTTCCTATTCCATCCATCCTCGTACTTATTTCCAAATATGCAACACCAAAGGTTTAATACTAAAATTCCATCATGCAACAATCATAAGCATCATCATTAATAAGACAAAGTCTTGAGGACTAACCATCCCTATAGAACCTGTCAAGAAACATGCAAAGAAGATATTGCTAGGTAAAATTTCAATATATTAGTGAAAAAAAGGTTGGGCCAGCGTTTCCCTATTCCATACTTGGACACTTTTTCGATTGTGGGTTCCTGGATTGATGGCCTCAAATTTGTGTTTGGAATATTCCGCAACTTGCAACCAATGTCAGGAGTTCTGCAATATACAGTTTGTCCGTTGGAATGCCCCTTCATGATCCCATCCGTCTACCATTACTTTCAATACTGAGCCACAAGTTGGTTGTATTTCTATGGCATTGTACATTTACTGTGTATCCCTCTTTCATACTTAGACATTTTTTCGATTGCGGGTTCCCAGACTAGCAAGCTCAAGATTGTGTTTCCAATGTTCCATGACTAGCAAGAAGTACCTGGAGTTTCGCGATATACAGTTTGTCTACAGGAAAGCATCATCATGCCCAAGATATATAATTTGACCCTCGAGCCCTCACCTCTGCTGGATGTATCTTGTAGCCCTATTTCGAAGCATCATCAACCGCTTTTGATAGTTATCCATTCCTTGTTGTTCTGTGTCCCTTCCACCTTCCTACTTCTTTTTGGAAATGCAATGGGTATTCTTTAATCTACCCAGTCATTTCTCTATTCCATACTTAAGCCATTTTTTTCAATTGTGGGTTCCCGAATAGGTGGGCTCAAGTTTGCACCTCCATTGTTTTGTGTCCTGCAAACATTACCTCGACTTCCGTGATATACATATTTCCCTATGGAATGTCCTATCATACCCTCTTCGATGTTACACGTATTGCACTCAAAAAAATTTGAGACATACAATTTGAACCTCACACCCTCACTTCAAAAATTTGTACCTTGT
Source organism: Picea engelmannii (assembly GCA_009831015.1). NCBI lineage: Eukaryota > Viridiplantae > Streptophyta > Pinopsida > Pinales > Pinaceae > Picea > Picea engelmannii. The sequence continues at coordinate 150,412 of ML799232.1, read as the reverse complement.
AACCCTATTTTGAAGCCCACCTGACCGCTTTCCATAATTAGACACTGCTTAACTTCTCTTTATTGTCCCTATGACCTATGTACTTCTTTCTTAATATGCAATTAGAAAGCTTTCATGCTAACAACTCACCATGCAGGAACCGTCAACATTGTCATTAATGATCGAAACGCTCGAGGAGATCTCCCATTAATATGGATTAAACCAAGATCTGTGGAGAGTTATATTGTCCCTTCTGATTGTTCATCTCAAACATGAGTCGATGTGTTGGCCCGTTCAAGAAATATACAATGCTTAATAGATCATTGTCATATCCATCATGTTCGCACTTCTATGTGTTCAATTACTAGTATTTAATGTTAATAGTGCATCATGCAACAACCATCGAAATTGTCATTAATGAGCAAAAGTCTCGAGGAGATCTCCCATTCACACGCATTGGACCAAGATTTGCACAACATTATATTATTCCTTCCAACTTTTCATTTCATTCATCGTCTGGAGAAAACAAACGTTCTTGTAAACTTATGGCAGCAGGTCGACAACAGTTTTGTGGAGATACAGGAAATATCCTCTGACATCAGGACCAGAATTTCCAGTGGCCCAGGGCATACTTTTACTATTCATATCGTTCTTCCCAAAATGAAGTGATTTGGACCTCTGGAATTGTTCGTGAAGGCTATGTCCCTGAGGTTTTTGACTATAAGGAGGTGGTCTCTTGGTGCGCCAAAAAATATATTCCAAGCCAAAGAATTATTCCACTTTGCGACCATTCTCATGTTTCTTTGTCACCCCAAGTCCTCCGCAAGATGTTAAAATTGTTGGAGCCAACATTGACCTTCAAAGGAAAATACTGCAGGAAGTTCCTAGAAAAACACGATAATGGGTTGGACATCTTAGCGAGGTTCCTCGAAGACCCAACAACAGTTCCCTAAGATCTCACAAATTTGTAGGTAAGTTCCTTTAGAAATCCATTCCGGTAAATTTCTTGATTGTTTACAAGAATAATGGGACAGGCATCCATGACAAGCATTTACTATATAATTATTTATATTTTTTTACTTCACAGTCAAGGAACAATTCATTTTCGATTGGGGGAGGCTAATTTCCATTGAAATCCATTCTCAGTTGTCACAATTCAAAGAATCGAATAAATTTATATGTAATCCTACTTGATTTTCACAATAGTGCATTGTTGTATGTTTCCAAAACTGTCTCTTTCCAAGAAAATAAACTTTGGATTCGACTGAGTAACATTCTGGTACCAGGCCCTGTGGAGGCACAAGGCCTACCATGGTTTTTATGAAGTTTTTAATGACTTTGTCTCAGTTTTCAAAGATTTATTGTTAGGGAAGGATGCTCTGTGGATGTGTGGCCGGGAAACCAAGTTTTTTAATAGGAAGGGCACACTTGAACAAAAGGAAAATCACAGTGTACTAATGGTCTTTGGCTCCAAGGAAAATATTTCTTTCCTTCCATGCCACATCACGAACAAGATGTTTGTTGCAGAAATAGCAAGGCAATACAACCACTAGTTGCATTTTTTCCATGACAAGAAAAAAAAACAGTTCATTCCTCTTCCCTGTAAATTCGGGGACTTCGTGTGCAGAAACGTCAACAAGATTGACGAATTCGTAGGCCATTTCAAGAACTTGAACCTGACATATGCTGAAAGGATAAAAGGGTTTGACCCTGATGGGATTTTTCTTGAACACTTACTAGAAGTTGGATTTAGTAGCTCTTTTATCCATAGATGCCTGACCGAATACAGGGACAATGATGACAACAATCCTACTTTTGGTGATTGCAACATAGAGACATTTCAAAGCACGACTGAATTGTACAGACAACAAGGAAAAGTATCTGGTGGGAAGAGTGCCAGTCCCCTGCCATCACTCTCAAGAGCATGACATCACGGAGCATCGCTTCAAGGGCCCACCCCAGTAAGAAATCAACCTAGAAATCTTCAAACGGAGGAGGAGATAAGAACCCTCCTCGTACAAAAATTGATAGTTATGACAAAGTTCCACTGACGAACAAGATAAAAACCATTGTAGGGTAGGCAGACTAACCCGAAATTGAAATTGAACAGATGCAAATTGAAATTGAAATTGAGCACATGCACAAAGTTGGTCCATCTGCAATGGAAATAGTTGAGACCGACATTTTTTACGAAGATGAATCCTTCGTATTCCAAAGTGTTTCTTTTGACAACCAATCTAAAAATATGGTCATTAAAAAGAGAGATGTAACAAATAGGAAAGGCAAATATCACATAGATATTAGCTTTAGGAAAATGTGGTCGTCCCAAATCTCCCTATTTCACCGCGTAACTGGTGATGCTCTTGATGATTCCATTGGAGGAATTGAAGTGGAGAATGTCAGACTGAAAGACCGCATCAAGGAATTTGAGGAGGCTTTCATTGCTACCCCAGAGTTTGTCAATCCTTTAGCAAAAAACATGTCTGCTACCATTGCATCCAAAATAAAAGTATCCTCCACCCTCCTTGCATCGTATAGAGCCCTTGTAGAGAATAACATCAACAAAAGACTACAACTAGTTTTTGAAGCCTGGGAAACATCACAAAATATAGTTTCCTTCTGAAAGAGGGAAAATGATTTGCACGAACATTTGCAGGCAAATTTAAAAAATGATCAATGTTTCTGTGAATAGGTGCTGACCCCTTTTTCCAACCATGCCATCAAAACCTCAGATCTGAAAAAAGGACAAGAGAATATCCCCTCCCCAAAGCAGACCAAACAATTAAAAGCATGCTAGAAAAATAAAGCTAAGAGCCTAGAGCTCATTGTCGAATCATGTAAACAAGCCATATTAGAAAAGGAAGAATTATTCACAAACCTGATCCATATAGACCTAGTCGGAAGTACCAACGAGGTTCAAGACCCAAACTTAATTCTCAAATCCTTGTCAATGACCAAAGAAACCTTCAATGAACAACTTGATATTTTAAAGGGGTTATCTTTCGAAAAGTTTACGGCATCCTTGAATATCGTGTAGATGATGAGCTCGAGAGCTGGGTACTAGATAATTTGGCACACAATGAAGAAACTGAATAGATTCTGCATAGTATTTCAATGGATCTAAGGAAATTAGAAAATGAACTTTTTGACATAGAAATCCAGGATGAAATCAATGTGGCCCCCATGAGAAGCTACATTGAATAATGGTTCCAACGGATAATGGACAACCTCATCGAGGAAGGGCAACAACCGGTTGACATGATTCCAGCGACCGTTGACGACAACAACAAAAACGCATCAGATTCATAGTAAGTATATACTTATGACATCTTGTTTTCTTTATCAATCCAATTATTATACCTCTTTAAATAGATAACTCTAACCAAAAACTCATAACTTCCAATTTCTTCTTTTCAGTTCTTCCTCTCTACCATCGCACACTTCTTCTTTTCAGTTCTTCCTCTCTACCATCACGCACTTCTTCTTTCTACAGTCCTAATTCTTGTAATTATTTATTTTTATTGTCTGTGGGAGCCCCAATCCCAGTCTATATGACAAACACATTTAAATTCGGATTCCAGAAATGCGTAACAGACATTATTAATTTTTGATAAATTTCAAAGAAAACTGATTCGGGAATGCTAAATTTTTTGTGTCCGGGAACCTTTGTTGCAATACATTATTAGTATTATATTGTATTTGAATGTCTAATGTGTATGCTTCAGAAATATGATACACACATACTTCGAAGATATTTTTTATTGTTGTTATCTGCAACATTTTCAAGCCTACACATTTTCAAATACTTTGAAAGATCCTGGAACCATTTCATTTAATTTTACTTTGATGTATTTTACTTGTATTCATATTCTATTGTATTTGAATTTTTAATGTGTATGCTTCAGAAATATGGAATAGATTTTTGTTGCAACACATTATTAATATTCTATTACGTTTGAATGTTTAGTGTGTATTCTTCATAAATATGGAACAGATCCGACCTTTGTTTAATATTCTATTATATTTTAATGTTTATTTTCTATGCCTCAAATCATTTAGAATATTCATCTTCAAATACTTTGAAAGATCCTGGAACCATTTCACTTAGTTTTACTTTAATGTATTTTACTTTTATGCCTATTCTATTGTATTTGAATTTTTAATGTGTATGCTTCAGAAATATGGAACAGATTCCAGATTTTTGGTAGATTTCAAAGAAAACAGGAACCTTTGTTGCAACACATTATTAATATTCAATTGTGTTTGAATGTTTAGTGTGTATGCTTCAGAAATATGGAAAGGATCCAACCTTTGTTTAATATTCTATTGTATTTGAAAGTTTATTATCTATGCTTCAAATCATTTAGACAGGAAACACCCCAGGAAAAAACTTCCTCATTCGCATATTAGCCAAATATCTTGTGATTGGTCAGTGGCACGCAGCCACAAATTCATCCTCTGCATGGATACCACATGTAATTCAACTTGCTTCCCACGTATCTATACTCGGCCCCGCCATAGCAATGCATTTATTCCCATTCGAACCTGGCAGGGACTACGCTTCCATGCAACAATTGTTTTCATTGGACTTAGTTAAAAAGAATGAAATATTTTCCACCTAGAAACAAGCAAATGAAGGCACTCCCATTCCATACATTATTGGTATAGTTTGTCTCGTTAATCCTCCTTTTGTTTAATTTGAAAATGTTTAAATATGATGAAGGTTTGAAAAAAAATGCGTAATTATATTTAACATTCTAAATCCATCTTATCTCAATTTTTTTTAATGAAGGTATGAACAATCCTATGAATAGTTTATCTTCCTAATTCATAAGTTTTGTTTTAGCTACATTCGGATTCCAGTCTTTGGTGGGGTTTTGTATTAAATTATTTAAACAGTTATCTTCACGCATTGTTATGTTGTGTCAAGTGCAGCATGGGGTCAAAGGTGTCAGGAAATGCAGAGCACTTCCACACTAATCCTAGCAAAAAGAGAAGAAGAATTTAATTAGGAAAGAAAATGACAGAAGAAATCACACAGTACACCAAGATTTTACCCTGGAAACCCTTAACCGGGAAAACCAACATTCCTTGAGCATTCTACTCTCTTGTTGTCTTATTCATTCAGAATAAAAGGTTACATGTCTAACCTTGGTCCACACTTAAGACACAGTCGACATCATACCCTCTTGCATAGGAAAGAAAAACCCTGTAGCCAAATCGTCTTACATATGCATGACCAACAACCTACACTTGCACATGCATTAACCTAAAAAAGTGTATTCTATGATCACTTACAACAAAATCCTTTATGGAATTACAACATGCTTCTTTATAGGCTTTAAAACAGGAAAAACCTTAAATATTGGCACCCAAAAAAATAGTTACGGATCCATGAATATCATTGTCTACAAATACCGCAAATCTCAGGATTCTATAACAGTGGAATCCAAGTCAGGTTTACCAATCAACTACCAGTCGGCCTTCATTCGGTCTCTAGTCAGTCATCTCATGCCCACACTTTGACCCCTTTTCGGCTGACTTGTCGTCGATATCTTCGACTTCGACTTTACCGTATCAATTTCCTCAACCTTCGACTTGTTGTTGATCTACCTTGACTTTGACCTGTTGTTGATCTACCTCGACCTAGACCGTTAGTCGATTTACCTCGACTAAAATTTCACTACAAAGAATATAACAACCCAACAAAAGGGGGGCGGAGCCCCTAAACAAAAAAATTTGAATGGTTTTTTGAGTCTATTTTGGGTGATTTGGGCACATTGCTTTCCAACCCATGGTTTTTTAATTCCAATTAAGGAATTAAGTTTGTAATATAATATGGGTCAATGGATTAGGGGTTTTGGATGCCACAATATCCTATATTGTATTTAAATGGTGAAGTTAAAATAATAGTGAGAGATTGTATTGTGACTAAGAGAGAAGACTGTGAGAGAGTGAAGAGGAGGTTACAGTGGTTATGTTGTAGGTGTTATCCCTTCATTTTGTTGGATAGAATAATAAGGACTAGTTGTTTCTCCATGGATGTATCTCATATCGAGTGAACCATGTATATCAGTTTCTTTCTTGAATTGTGTTCTTTTGTGGGTTTTTTTTTTCTGCATTCATTGTTATTTGTTTTATTTTTATTGCTTCGCGATCATATTCCTAACATAGTTATGTAGAGCAGTTTTCAATAAGTTTGTCATTTTTGGATTACGAATATTAACTTAATAAGAATGATTATAAAGCCTACACAATGATAATCATTTTCTATCAAATATGCTAAAAATAATATAAATGTTTAGAAAAAAGTTAATATTTTATCTCATAATTGTTCCATGCATTGAGAAACAAAGGCAGAAAACTAAAATTGATGCATTTGTTTATGGATGGGTTTATTCATTAGCTACTTATGATATTTAGTTTAAGGATTCCACTACCACTTGAAGTTAGTTCCCCCAATCATCCTTTATGAGAAAATTAATATAGGACCAAAATGGAGTGAAAGAAATCCAAGGAGGATGTCAATGGGGTTGAAAGACTCCAACCTAGCTCGAGCAAGTAGCCATCCAGCAAAATAAAATTATCCTTACTTCATTCTTTAATTGGATGGCCACTTGCACTTATACCATCAATGAGACTATGAGCTACATAAGCAAATGGTGCTATATATGAAAATTTCAAAAGGGAGGGACTATGATAGGTACTTGTTCTTAGCAAAAAAAACACATAACATATACATATACAGTACGTAGGTACCATACCTATCTTGAAGAATATATCATAGATGTTCTAGTCTATTCTACCATTACATAAGACAACAAAGACACTCTGAATCTAGTTCTAGGATAGATTTTTCTAAAAATATATTAAACAAACCTATTATTGAATATAGAATAGGACACAATAATCAAAGGATAAATCAAAAACACTTTGATACTTACCTATATAGACACTAACTTTTGCATATGCTTGTATCTAGATAATAATGTCTCATAATAATATTGAAATTTGCATCTATGAAAATAACACATTAGTTAGGGTAAATAGTTATACAAGTTTATACATAAACAACCCAAATTCTAATTCTTAAAGGTGCTTCCAAGTGTCAAGGTTTCATGCATCAACAATCATGGCATCTTCCTGTGAAACCATCTATCCCTTACAATATTCATTTTCCTCTACAACCAAGCTAAGCTACATGTGGCATCCCCTATTGCCCTACTCTAGTGGTGCAAAAAATCCAACCAAGATTTGTGTCGCATAATTCGTCTTAGCTTAAACATAATCAAGATGGACCATGGCATAACCTCTTATTAACTCTCTATGCATGCATAGCACATGGAACACAAATATTTATCGATTAGTCATAATTAATATTAATATTGTCTTAGTTATTGTACTAATTGCAGGAATTATTCAACCTAAAAAGATATTTTCGAAGAATAGCCCGACTCGACATACTTGGATCCCTTTCCATCATGTCTAGTGAAAGAATACAAAAAATGTGGGCAAAGATGAGTAGATATATGTCTACCCCTTCGACGTCACTTCTTGGAACAATAACATGCAATGAAATTAATGAATTGTGTTTTTTTTTTATTTTTCGTTGATGAGGTGTAGAGCAAGTGGACAGGAACAGAGCAAAAGAATGTGACCTACAAGAAAAATTGGGAATGTGTGTTCTTTTCATGGGATAGTGATAATTCAATCTACGAGGCGATGGTTGAGGGGTGGCATTATTACTTTAGCTATTGAATCACATTCAAGGGATGGGTATTATTTGATGATGTTTCTTTATGACATAATATGTGTAATATAGAATTTGTAGGTTAGTTGTGGCATCCTTAGGTGAATGCATTTCCTTGGTTGTTAGAGCACGAGATGACAATAAAAAAATTCTTGTAATCAAATCCATTTAAAACTTGTACATTTCCACCACTAGTGATCTATATGGATATCGATGGCCACCCACCTTTTCCAACTGGCTCAAAACAATTTTCTAACATTTTTGGCAATTTACTATTTTTAGCAGTTTTTACTTCCGGGGCCATTTTGAGGGCCTAAATGAATGTTTTTCGGTATAGATATCCTCAATGATAGTTGAAGGAATAATTGAGCCCCCAAAATGAATCTCCTCGAAAATACCTTTCCAACGGGCTATCACACGCCTAAAATGGAGATCGTATGCAAACGTTACGACCCCGGGAAGTTGATGTACTAGCTTACCCAAATGGGGCCCACATGACTTTTGGCGCTTCATCTCCTAGGGTTAGGTTTTTGGATGTCTAGGGTTTTTGGCATTCTTGATTATTGTAAAAAGGCCTTCAGAGCCTCATTCTAACCTTCTTCTTTCAAATGCACGTTTTCGTCACATCTCTTCTCAGAGATAAGCCGCCACCATTCCAGCAAGCTTGTTTCTGCTTCATTTTACAGTTTCAGCTTATTTCGTTATTGAATAGAAAACCAATTTTACGGTATCTCTGTTATTTTGTGTTAAGAATGTGTTAATAATCTGTATTCATTTCATTCTGCTCATAAAATCTGGATCAGTGGTATCAGAGCGGTCTGCTCCTTGTCGTCTTAATGCATGTCCCCAACGAGGTCGGAGTACAAAGAGTTGGGTCTCGAACTTGTTTCTCTTGAGGACAGAAGCTCTCGCATGCCCAAGAGACCTCCCATGGCAGGAGAAAATAAATATGATGGGACAGGAGATCCTTTCAAACTATTGATTGAGGAAGCCCTCACGCAACAGAGGAACGAGATGATGGATAGTTTCACGCAAATCCTTCGCCGACTACCAACAGGCGATGCATCTTCTTTGAACGGAGGTGTCGCCCCCTTCAAGGTACAAATAAACTTTGATATTCCTATATTTGAAGGTCATATAGACACAGATGTTGTAGACAAGTGGTTGAATCTACTAGAAGGGTATTTTTCTATTCATAAATTTTCGAATAGAGAAAATATTACTTTTGCGCTCCTCAAAGTTGTTCCCCATGTCAAAGATTGGTGGGAAACTTTTTGTGAGAAAAAGGAAACCGAGGAAACCTCATTATTTCCAGTCATGACCACCTGGGAATCCTTTAGGGATGATATTAAGGAACAATACTACCCCGTCGGAAGTTATGACGACCTGTATACCAAATGGACCACAGTGTGGCAAGAAAGAGACCAAGCAGTGCCAAATTTCACAAATATCTTCCATACCTTGCGCACCAAGTTGGGTATCAAAGATTTGGAGCGACATATAGTGCTCAAGTATCACGGTTCTCTGCATAGATACATCCAGACCAAAATGGAATTTCTGTACATCTCATCCTTGGGCATGACCTACCAATATGCCATCAAAATTGAGCAGAAGCTCAAACAAAAGACGTGGCAATTTGGGCCTGGGAACCCCTCACAAAAAAATCCAAGAAAGGGTGGCCCCAACCCACCAAACAAAGGACAGAGAAAAGATGGATAGTATCAAGACAACCAGTACAATATGAAAGCAAAGAAGGACATTAGAAAGACAAAGAAAGATACCGAGAAGTGGTGCGACTTCCATAAGAGCCCTTGGCATAACACTGCTAATTGTCGCTCAAAGCAGTCGTTGGTGGCCGAAGTGAAAGCCTCTGAATCGGATGCAGATTCTGACTCCGAGACAAAACCAGAAAGTGGAAGACGGATCATTGACGTGGAACCCAGTGCCACTGTTGCTACCACCAAGCTCCAACCTGGTGAACCAGACGAGCCAGAAGAAGGAGAGCGCCTATTCCATTCACAGATGTGGGTAAAAGGCACCCCGCTGCACTTCATTGTTGATAGTGGTAGCCAGAAGAACCTCATCTCAGTAGAGGTCTTCAAACAGTTGGCCCTACCAACAATGCCACACCCACAACCCTAAACCATTGGATGGCTCTGCCAAGGAAGCGATCTCCACGTCAGCCAACAGTGCCAACTGTCGTACGACATCAAGCCCTTCAAAGATGAGGTATTGTGTGATGTTGCTCCTCTCAAGGTTTGTGATGTTATTTTTGGCCAACCTTATTTATGGAAATGTCATGATGTATATGAGTCTAGGCCTCATAGTTTTATTATTACTTTGAACAAGAAATTGTACAGGATATCCGAGGCAGTCCCACCTAGTGCTATTTCCTTGATCTCTACTAAGCAATGCAGGAAGGTCATCTCTCAGATGAGGAAGTTTGTCTTCTTCGTGATTCGCTCTCAGAATAAGAGAAAGATCGCAGCCACATCTAGGGTCTCTGCGACCGACCTCTCCACACAGCAGAAGCAAGTAGATAAGGTCATGGAAGAATACTTAGATATCTTCTCCTTACCTACAGGGGTACCTCTGCACTGCCAGGTCAAGCACCCCATCGATCTGACCCTCGACGCATCGCTACCCAATGGGCCAGTCTATTGTCATTCTTTTTTAGAGAATGAGGAGATCAAGTGATAGATTCAAGAACTACTCCACAAGGGGCACATCCACCCCAACTCATCACCTTGAGGGAGCCCAATCGTGTTGGTACATAAGCAAGATGGAACCTGGCGACTATGTATTGATTATCGGTCTCTATATAAAATCACTGTCAGAAATCGGTACCCAATTCCATGAATCGATGACCTCCTTGTTCAACTCGTAGGGGCCAAATACTTCAGTAAGATTGATCTGAAGTCTGGCTACCACCAAGTCCCGATAGAACAGACAGATGTATGGAAGACCACCTTCAATTCAAAGGAAGGAATTTTTGAATGGTTGGTCATGCCCTTTGGTTTGACAAATGCTCCAGCCACTTTCATGAGGATGATGGATGATATCCTGTGACCATTCACCAATACTTTTGTAGTGGTGTATCTGGATGACATTCTAATTTACAGCAAGACTTGGGCCAAACACTTGCAGCATATTCAGCAGGTTTTGCACACTCTGTGGCAGCACAAGCTATACACCAACCTGGAAAAATGCTCCTTCGACATGGACAGGGTCCATTACTTGGGCTACATCATTGATCAGCATGGCGTACATGTGGATCCATCCAAGATCCAAGTCATCCATGACTGGCCAGCCCCAACAACACTCACTGAGCTTCGGAGCTTCTTGGGACTTGCTAATTTCTATCGCAGGATCATGTTGGGTTTTTCCCATATTGCATGGGCCCTCAGCCAAATAAAAAAGGGTGGTGATAAGGCAAAATTTTCATGGGGTCGGTCCCAAAAACAAGTGTTCGATGATTTGAAGCAGCGCTTGTGCTCATCCCCAGTGCTTTCACTACCAGAACTGCAACATCCCTTTGAGATCAAGACAGATGATTCAGACTATGTTGTGGGTGTCATTCTCACTCAGCATGGCCACCCCATGGCCTGTCATAGTGAGACACTGTCAGATACTGTCCGTAAGTACCCTACTTACAACAAAGAAATGTACCCTACTTACGACAAAGAAATGTACCCCATTGTGAAAGCATGCCGCCAGTGGAGACATTACATTCTTGGGAAGGAGACAGTCATCCACACTAATCATAAGCCACTGCAGTTCATGCAGACACAGGGAAAACTACAGAATGACCACCATCAAAAGTGGTCCACATACTTGTAGCAATTCCACCTCAACATCAAGTATAAAACAGGAAGCACCAATCGCATCGTTGATTGCCTCAGCAGACCGCTAGTCGCGGCACTCACCATGGTGCTAGACTCTTGCGACCATGAGACCTATAGATGGCCCCAACTCTATGAGACAAACCCTGACTTCTCCACCACCTACCAAATGTTGGGTGAAAATGCAGTTGTCGATAATTTCCATCTTCGGGATGGGTTGTTGTGTTGTCTGGGCCATATCTGTGTTCCATCAAGTGAGTGAGCAAAGTTGATATGGGAAGCCCGCTACAGTCGGGTGGCAAGACACTTCGACATCGAAAAGACAGTGGTGATGCTATAGAAACATTTCTACTAGCCGAAACTTCGACAAGAGGTTGGAAAGTATATCAGGTCCTACACTGCCTGCGCTATTGCCAAACTGACCACTAAGAAACAGGGCATGTACACCCCTCTTCCTACTCCTGACAGGCCATGGGAATCCATCTCAATGGACTACATGTCGGGCCTCCCATCCACCAAGCGGGGAAATGACTGTGTTTTTGTGGTTGTTGATCTCTTTTCTAAGATGGCGATTCTAGTTGCCTGCAAGAAGAGCATCATAGCAGAGGCCATTGACAAGCTCTTCCTTGACCGAGTCTGGGTACATTTTGGAATCCCACAAACCATTGTCTCATATTGGGATAGTCGATTTCTCAGCACATTCTGGTTGAGCCTCTGGTCACTGCTGGACACCAAGCTCACCAAATCCACGGCCTTCCACCCCCAAACAAATGGCCAAACCGAGGTTGTAAATCGAATGATTGTGCATATCCTTCGCATGTATAATTCAAAGAACCCTCGCACATGGGATGAGAGCCTTCCCTATGTCCAGCATAGCTACAACTGATCCTTGCATAGCTCAACCGGCCACATCCCCTTTCAAGTGGGGTTGGGATTCCAACCATTGGGTCCCATAGATGTTGCACTTCCCCTTGAGGTCACCTTGACTGACTCATCTCCTACTCCAACTAAAGCTGAAAAAGCCACCCAGTTCATTGAGCAGATCTAGCACATCCATCAATAGGTTCAGGATATCCTACAGAAGTCTAATGACAAGTACAAACAACACCATGATCAACATTGGGTGTCGCATAAGTTTCAGGTGGGCGACAAAGTTTGGTTGCACTTGCAGAAAGAACGCCTTACAGGACCCCCATCGGAAGCTCCGACCACTCCGTTATGGACCGTACACTATCACCAAGTCCATGGGGGATAATTCTTTTGAGCTCGACATTCCTCCTTTCCTTGGCCTGCACCCAGTGTTCAACGTGGATCTCCTTCGCCCTTATTTCCCATCATTATTGGACACCTCAGAAGTAGCAGAACAACTGACACCAACATAGATCAACCCCGACTACATACAACAGGCATCCAATGATCATATTGTGGACAGACATATCAAGGGCACTCGACAACAAAGGGTCCAGCTTTATCGAGTCGTCAAAGCAGGGCAGCTCCTGCACCAAGGCAACTGGCTCACCCGAGGCCAAATTCAGCAGAAATTTTCTCATCTAATGGGGGACCTCAACACAATGGAGACCATTTCTTCCTAAGGAGGGAGGATTGATCCATATGGATATAAATGTCCACCCACCTTTTCCAACTAGCTCAAAACAGTTTTCTGACATTTTTGGCAATTTACTATTTTTAGCAGTTTTTACTTCCGGGGCCATTTTGAGGGCCTAAATGAAGGTTTTTCGGTATCGATCTCCTCAATGATAGCTAAAGGAATAATTGAGACCCCAAATTGAATCTCCTCAACAATACATTTCTAATGGCCTATCACACGCCTAAAACGGAGATCATATGCAAATGTTACGACCCCGGGAAGTTGATGTACTAGCTTACCCAAACAGGGCCCACATGACTTTTGGCGCTTCATCTCCTAGGGTTAGGTTTTTGTATGTCTATGGTTTTTTTCATTCTTTCTTATTGTAAAAAGGCCTTCAGAGCCTCATTGTAACCTTCTTCTTGCAAATGCGCGCTTCTGTCACATCTCTTCTCAGAGATAAGTCGCCACCATTCCACCAAGCTTGTTTCCGCTACATTTTACAGTTTCAGTTTATTTCGTTATTGAATAGAAAACCAGTTTTACTGTATCTCTGTTATTTTGTGTTAAGCACCTGTTAATAATATATATTCATTTCATTATACTCATAAAATCTGGATCAACTAGCAACACAAGAAGAACAATAAGATTGTTGTCCCAATATGTTAGGTTCCTACATCAGTAGTTGAAGAATGCAAAATTCATTGGTGATTGTCGAGGTGTGGCATTATTCCTTTATCCATTGAATCTAATTGAAGGGTTGGGTAGTATCTAATGATGTTTCTTTTTGGCATAGTATGTATAATATAGAACTCATATGGTAGTTGTGGAATTCTTGGTTGGATTCACTGCCTTTTCTATATGAGTACACTAGATGTCTGTACTCATAGTGTACAGACATTGAGTACACTATACACTATGAGTATATAGTGTATAGTGTATATATATACACTGTATGTATGTGTTATATTATTTTCACAACTAGTGTAAGTGTTTACTACGTTGCGCTGGGCACGCGGGGGGGGCGCTAGGCCCCCCTTTTGGGGGTTCGAGGGCAGTTCCCTTGAGAAAAAAAATCCTCAAGAAACGTGTCACATTTCTTGCCTCATTTTTTGTGTTCCCTCGATTTTTATGTCCATTTTTGGGTAGTTTTTCGGAACATGGTTTTTTTCGATGGTTTTCTATTTTTGGTTAAGGAATTAGGGTTGTTGACTAATCCAGGTCATTGGATTAGGGTTTCGGATGCCACTGGATCCTATATGTATATTGTATTGTAAAAAATGTAAGAGTATGAATGAATATATAATATGTTGGTTTTCTCGGTTTGGGTTTCCAGGGGAAAAATTCTCTGTGTAATGTGTAATTTCCATTGCATCTTTTATTTTCTTTTACTAAATATTTGTTTGCAGTAAATAATTATACAAGGTTAAGATCTACATTTGGTATCAGAGCTTTATTGGCTTCAGGGGGATGCATTTGTGGTCAAGGTTTTGGCTCGGGTCTATGATAAGCCTTGTTACAATGGGAGATATGCGGTATTGATTCTTCATGTGAACAGAAATGGTGAGTAGTTCGAAAATGGAGATTGAGAAGTTTAATGGGAAAATTTTTGAGTTGTGGAAGCTCAATATGGAAGATTTGTTAGTGGACAAAGATCAGTGGATCGTGGTGGATCCAGGTACTGCACCTACAGGAACTTCAACAAATGACTAGAAAAATTTAGATCGCAAGGCGAAGAGCACAATCCAATTGTGTCTCTTAGATTCAATATTATTGAATGTGTCAGAGGAAGCTACAGCCAAGGACTTATGGGATAATTTGGGGAACTTGTATCAGTCTAAGTCCCTTGTAAATAAACTATTGTTGATAAAGAAGTTGTATAACCTGAGGATGAGAGATGAAGACTCAGTGGCAGAGCATTTGAACTCCTTCAATACTGTAGTAAGTCAGTTAGTATCTGTTTAGATTAAAATTTCAGATGAAGATAAGGGTATCGGTTTACTGTTCTCTTTACCATACTCGTGGGATAGTCTGGTTGTGGCCATTAGTAGTAATACAACTTCCTTGAAGTTTGATGAAGTGGTCTCATCCTTGTTGTCAGAGGAGATGAGATGAAAGAACATGGAATGAAAGAGCATATATGCATGGAAGGACACTTCGAGGAAATAAATATATCTAAGTCCTCAAGTTGGAGATATAAGTATAAGGGTAGACCTAAATCTCCTGGAAAGTTTGTAAAGGTATGTTGGAGATGTGGAAAAGAAGGGAACTACAAGAAGTAGTGTATATCCAAAATTGAGAAAAAGAAGCGATCTAAAGAAGCTCCTTCTGCAAAAGAAAATACCTCCAAGGAAGAAGGAGGGGATGTGTACTTGGCTTCTTCAATCACACGTGCAAATCATGAGGCATGGTTGGTTGACTATTGGTGCATCCTTTCATATGACTCCCCACAGGGAGTGGTTCTATGAATATGAAAAGTATGATGGAGGTAATGTTTTCCTCGGTGATGACTCAACAACCAAAATCATAGGACGAGGAAAATTCAAGTTGAGGATCATATATGGAAGTATTAGAACACTACCTGGTGTTCTACACATCCCGGGATTGGCCAAAATTTTGATTTATGTAAGTAAAATGGACGATGTAGGGGTAAAAACAATATTTGAAGAGGAAACTTGCAGGATGGTTCGAGGAGCAATGGTGTTGTTGAAGGGAGTTTGGTTTGGAACTCTGTATAAGATGAAAGGAAGCACTATTAATGATGGGATTAATAATTCCATTGTTTTTTATATTGTATTTGAAGAAGAAAAAACTCCTACAGTCTCTAGAGAAAAGGTTATGCTACGACATCAAAGACTGAGGCATATCTGAGAGAAGGGTCTGCAACTACTACATGGTAAAGGTATGGTTGAAGGTATGTCTAAATTATCTCTAGATTTTGATTCATGTGAACATTATGTATATGGGAAGCAAAATCGGCTAAGATTCCCCTTTGGTGCAACGAGGGCAGAAGGAATTTTGCAGCTAGTTCACAGTGATGTATTTGGACCTGTGTTTGTTCCATCATTGGGAAAATCTGTGTAATATGTCTCATTTATATATGACTTCTCAAGGAATAATTGTATATATTTCTTCAGGAAGAAATATAAATTCTTTGACAGGTTTAAAGAGTTTAAGTCTCTTGTTGAGAATCAAAAAGAGAAAATAATTAAGGTGTTGAGGACAGATAATGGTGGAGAGTTCTACGGGAATGAATTTGAATAATTTTGTAAGAAGTGTGGTATAGAAAGGTGAAAGACTACTACATATACACCACAATAGAATGGATTTGCAGAAAGGATGAACGGGATGTTGATGGAGAAAGAAAGGTGCATGCTTAGTGGTGTCGGGTTAGGGAAAGAATTTTGGGCAGAGGCAATGGGTACTGCATGTTACCTGGTCCACAGATCACCCTCATAAACATTGGATAACAAGACTCCACAAGAGGTATGGAGTGGTAAGAAACCTTCTCTCACACATCTCAAGGTATTTGGTTGTGAGGCCTATGATAATGTTCCAAAGGAAAATAGGAGTAAGCTAGATAAGAAGGTTGAAAAGTGTATCTTTATTGGGTATAAATATGGTCTCAAAGGGTATAAGCTTTGGAACCCAGAAACCAAGAAGGTTTTGTATAGACGAGATGCGGTATTTAGAAAAAAAACTATGTTTTCAAATAGGATGTCCTACCAAGTAAGGAAGAACCAGATAAAATAGAGTTTGATTTAAAGGATGATGAATTAGACTCTACAGAAGAATAGGAATCAAAAGAAGAATATATGCATACTCTAGTATTGAGGAGATCGTTTCGGGAAAGAAGGAAACTAGAAAGGTATACTCCATCTTATTTCGGTTCAAAATTTTCTTTGTCTATTACAGATGATGATCCTAGAACTCTTAGGGAGGCAGTGGATTTAGAGGATGGAAAGCTCTGGAAAAAGGCCATGGATGAAGAAATGGCAGCCTTGGAAAAGCATTAGGCTTGGGATCTAGTGGAGTTGTCTACTAGAAGAAATACCATTGGCAGAAAATGGGTATTTAAAAAGAAGTTGAATGCAGAAGGAAAAGTGGAGAAACACAAAGCTCGGTTAGTAGCAAAGGGTTATTCCCAGGTTGAGGGAATTGATTTTGGTGAGATATTTTCTCCTGTTTCCAGTTAAATTCTATTAGATTTATGTTATCTTTTATTGTTGCATTTGATTTTGAAGTAGAACATATGGATGTGAAGATATC
Source organism: Picea engelmannii (assembly GCA_009831015.1). Lineage (NCBI taxonomy): Eukaryota > Viridiplantae > Streptophyta > Pinopsida > Pinales > Pinaceae > Picea > Picea engelmannii. The sequence continues at coordinate 132,984 of ML799232.1, read as the reverse complement.
ATTCCTACATGGGGATCTAAAAGAATAAATTTAGATGAAGCAACCAGAAGGATTTACTATGAAGGGAAAGAAGGAGCTAGTATGCAATCTAAAAAAATTCATTGTATGGTTTAAAACAATCGCCAAGGATATGGTATCAAAAATTTGATACTTATATGTTGAGACTTGGCTTCAAAAGAAGAAAAGAGGATCACTATGTGTATTTTAAATTAATTGGTGATCATTTGATTTATTTGGTCTTGTATGCGGATGACATGTTGTTGATAGGAAACAAAAAGGATATTATCCAGGATGTGAAAACTCAGTTGTCCTCTAAATTTGACATGAAGGATATCGGTGCTGCAAATTTCATTTTGGGCATGGAAATTAAAAGAGATCGAGAAAAGAGGAAACTCTGGTTAAATCAGAAAAAATATTTCGAGACGATATTAGAGAGGTTTAGTATGTAGGAATGTAAACCAATCAGGGTCCCTATTCCTATTGGTGTAAATTTATCTTTGGATCAGTGTCTCAAGACACTTGAAGAGGAGGAGGACATGTCTCGTGTTCCATGTGTGAGTGCAGTTGGAAGTTTGATGTATGCAATGGTCTGTACTAGACCGGACATTGCACATGCAGTGGGATTTTTGAGCAAGTATATGTCAAAACCAGGGAAGGAGCATTGGACAATAGTAAAAAAGGTTTTCAGTTATTTGTGTGGCACTGCTAGCTATGGATTGTTCTACCAAGGAAGACTAGGATTTGACAGATTTTTGGACATACATGGCTTTGTCGATGCAGACTGGGATGGAGATCTAGATCATAAGAGATATATAAGAGGGTATGTGTTTAACCTATTTGGAGGGGCAACCAGTTGGATGATCAAAAGACAGTCTGTAGTGGCACTTTCAACTACAGAAGTTGAATACATGGCAGCCACTCATGCAACAAAGAAAGCAGTATGGTTACAAATATTGTGTTCAGGTATTAGTTTGGTACAACAAGTTGTAAGGATAATTGTGACATTCAGAGTGAAATTTGTATGGTGAAGAACCCGACTTATAATTCAAAGACAAAGCATATTGATATTCAATATCACTTTGTGAGAGACATGGTAGAAGAAAAGAAAGTGTTGATGATTAAGGTGGACACTTTGAATAATATTGCAGATTCATTAAAAAAATATGTGAGCACCGAGAAGTTCTCTTGGTGTAGAGGATCTATGGGCATTGCTACGCTGGATTGTTGACTATGTAACCCTATAACCCCCTATATGAAAAGAAAACAACAAGTGGAAGAATGTTGGGTATGTGTTATATTCTTTGCACAACTATCCTAAGTGTTTTCTACATTTCTTCAGGTGCGTGGGGGGTTGGGGGGGGTGCCAGGCCCCCTCTAGAATTTTTTTTTCCTTGGGAAACATGTTGCATTTTTTGCCTCGTTTTTTGTGTTGCCTCGATTTTCATGTCCATTGTTGGGCGATTTTTCGACACATGGTTTTTTCTGATGGTTTTCTATTTCCGATTAACGAATTAGGGTTGTTCACTAATCAAGGTCATTGGGTTAGGTTTTTGGATGCGGTTGGATCTTATATGTATATTGTATTGTAAACAATGTAAGATTATGAATGAATATAGAATATGTTGGTTTTCTCGATTTGGGTTTCCAAAGGAAAAAATCTTTGTGTAATGTGTGTATTTTCCCTTGTATATTTTATGTTCTTTTACTGAAAATTTGTTTACAATAAATAATTGTACAAGGTTAAAATCTAAAATGTCAATAAAAAAGCATGTAATCAATGCCATTTGAAACTCATAGATTGTCACCACCAACAACATGGATAGAACATAAAGGTTGTTATCCCAATACACTTTGTTTCCAAATAATCAATTGAATGCCCAACCTTGCTACAAATGTGTTGCTTGAAAAGATCAGTGTATGGTTGTTAAGTGGGGTTCTTTATTTATTTAATATACACCATAATTAGTATGTAGAACATTGTATTATACCTAGGGAGGTAATATGGGGTACCTAGGGAAGTACCTAAGAGGAATAATAACAGTTAGGTAGCTATGTATTGTTATGTATGGAGTTCATTTCTTGTAAATAAGGCCCATGTAATAGTGTGAACACAATGAAAGTAAGAAGGATTACTAGAAGGTTCTACCTACTAGAATGTTCCTAGGGGATCAATGAATGTAAGAAGGATTGCTAAAATGTTCCTTTTCTAGAATGCTCCTAGGAGATAGATAGTACTATATAAAAAAGTAGAAACAATGTAATAGAGCATGGTGGAGAATATTGTAATTGTATCAAGAATTTCTTGAGGAGTGTTTTCCTTTTGCAAGAAATAATATATGGTGTTACCCTACCTCAATGGTTTTCTCTACAAATATATTGTGTTAATTATTTTATGTGAATGCTTTGATTATTTATGAAGTTAACGTTTTGTTAGCACAGGGGCAGACCCAGGGTTCAGCTCCAAGGGCGCACCAACAAGCCCTAACTATTGGCCCTTTCAGCAACACCTACGAGGTAGATGAAGTCTCACCCGAAGTAGCTATGGGGGGTTGCAGGACACAAATGTCTACAACCAAGGGAATACAAAGTGGATCCAATACAAGAAAAACACGGCACATAGATATCAATTACTGACTTAGATCTACTTTGCACAACTATCTATCATATCTAACACAATAATGCAATAACAGTATATCCATAAACAGGAGAACACAACATCAATCACACACAACACAAAGATGTACGTGGTTCACCCTCTCCCTAGGGATACATCCACAGAACTATGCTTTATAATATATTAAGATGAAAGCATACAGCTCTATCTTCACTCTTAGCTTGTAGATCTCTCTCTTTCTCTCTTCCCTCTTCTCTCTATCTCCCTTCCTTGCGCACCCAGCTACAGGGTTGATCTTCACACCCAGCTGAAGATCTTACAACACAGACTTCTCTCACCACACAATACTTCTCTCTTAGTGACAACAATCACTCATCATCACCTATCGGAACCCATATCAGGTCCTCTTGACCTTTATTTATACATTACAATAGCTCACCGATAGCCTTAGTCTGAAGCCTAGGTGTCAAAACCCTAGATACCAAAACCCTAGGTGTCTAAAACCCTAGGTCAACTTGACTCGCGTTTTTAGGGTTTCGCTAGCATGTCTTTCCTTCCTTCTAGCGTGGTTCTCAAAGCATCGAATGATGGATTTTTTTTCTTGTTGAGTTGTCCACAATCTGTCTTTCTTGTTGATCTGTCATCCTCGATCTCCTCGTCCAATGGCTTTCTTTCTCTTACTTCACTCTGTCTTTTCTTCTCTTCTGCTCACTTCGAACAAGTATCAGTCACTGTGTCTTCCACGCAGTTCGCATTCTATCTTTTCTTATTTACTCTTTGCTTACTTCCATACCCAAGGGCCAACAGAATTTCTCTTATATCTTGTATTTTCATAGCTGAGGTACAAAACATTTGGTATCAAATCTCTTTCTTTGGCCAAAGAAAGGAATTTTTTTTTCCTTTTGCAACAGTTTTTTCAAGGGAATAATTGTTCTCAATGCAGACCAACTTCATCACAATGACTATACCAACTCCTGTAGAATTGTGGAAGGAAGCTCCAAATTCCTAAAATAAAAGGGTTCGATAACAATCACCTATTAAAATAGGTAGATTCCTAGCACAAATAAAGTAGTGCCCTTGAATACTTGGAAACTAAATAGGGAATCAATTGTAATTTGGAAGGCTACACATGCGAGAGAAGACACCAAATTGTGATGGTTCTTTAATCTTAAAGAAACTAGGGATTTTTTTTTCGATGGTCTCCACATGTTTCTCACTAAGCTTTAGCAAAGAAAAGTCACATTGATATTTTGACAAATATATCCAGATTTGTAGTCGGACTAGAATTTCCATCGCAGTTTTGGGATCTCTGAAATTTACGAAGCCATATAGGTGCTACCATTGGTAATTAGGTATCCACATGTCCTGCACTGGTCTATACCTTTTAAAGTAATTACCTATCAATATAAAAATTTATCGGTTGGTCTTGAGAATCCAACAACATGGTCACTAGCATTCTAGGTCATAGGTTTAAGTCTAGGCCACGATGAGCGTCATATACATTTTAACTAGCATGGACACTATATGCAAGAAGTATGAGAAATATGAGATATAATAAATTAAGGACTCACATCTCCAGTAGTGATGCCTTTTCTAGGATCTACTCTGTTGTTGTAGCTGACATAGAGGCGGCTCTCATAAAATCTAATGATGCAACAAATGAGAAGAATAGAGTAGTGGTTGTAGCTATAAATGTCAAAATCCAGTGGATTAAGGGTGTATCATGGGAAGAAATATCAAAATTGCATAAATTGGATCAAAAAAAGTTTAAATGGATTTTGAATGAAGAACTTGATACACATATTGATTTGGTCTGGTTTGCATGGTAGAGAGAAATGTGCAATATTTCAGGCAGGTAGACGACCCCATTTAAGCGTTGTTTTTTGTTGGAAAATGAGAAAAGGAATTACATCTATGCACTACAGAGGGAATACGGTTTGATTTCAATGATATCGAAATATGAAACATTGTGTTTTATACCACTCATAAAATATGTTACACATGTATTGAAAGGATGAGGGACATAAGAGGTATATTCAGAGATGGTGCTAGGAAAGAGCGCAATGTATCGGTTTCATGTAGATTGAGAAGGGTGCGCACAAAGAATCGTTCAGAATGGTATACAGAGGGGTTGTATACAGGAAAGCAGGCAGAGTGGCAGATCATGTTTCTGCATATGAAATAAAATGCCTAGGTTTAACCTGTTGTGGAAAACTACCATAGATAATTTTAGGCCTACGAACTACAAGCTCTGACATCACTGTTGAACTACAAAAATAAAGATAAACATGAGATGTTATTTTCATTAATATGATACACATATAAGTACCTTGGTTATGACCTTTGGATTCATATTCCAAGAGGTCTCTTGGAATTCTAATGATGTTTTCCTATCAGTTGATTGTTCATAATTCTTCAAGTGAGTAACCCTAACAAATTACATTTCCAATAATTTATTTCAAGCAAGATGTCTTTTACTAGAAAAGAGGATGGTCATAGTATTGAAAAAATCATAGAATCTCACAAGCCATTATGGATAAAGAAATGGAAATTTTGGTTACCCTATGGTTTTAAAGAAGATGTTGACATATGGTAGAAATTGTTGTACTTTTGCGAGATGATGGCCCTTTTCGATGAAGCATGTGAAATTTTACTTTTAGATAAGTGGTCTCATGTTGGGAAAAATGATAAATAGATCACCAAGGGTTTATTTTCATGTAGCAACTCTATATTACAGGTTCGTGGTTGTATTCATAAAGAAAAGGCCATTGTTTCTATTAACCCTAGTTGCCAACAAAATTTTATCAATGTTCAGTTTGTTAACAAATTGCAAGTTCTTGCAAAACATATCCTAAGCACGCAAGTTGAGGTTGAGACTATTCAAATTTTCAAATATTTGAAGCTCATCATGGATCAGTGTGTGTTGCATTCTAATTTTCATGCCATAGATATGAATAATGTGGATGTTATTCTTGGATATCATTGGATGGAATCACAATTAATGTTAATGTGAAAAGAGGTTTTTGAATATTTGGTACAAGAAAAATAAAATTAGATCGTAGGACATTTATCTTACTAAGCAAGAAGGGCCTAAGGGGCCACTAGAGGAAGTTTTGGACGAGAAAAAAATTGTTGTACCTAATGACACATCAAAATAAGAGTCTGGGATTGAATAAAAATAAGAGCTTACATAAGAACTAGAAGAAAATCCACATGAAGGGCATAAATAGGAAGAAGAAGTTGAGTTGAATGTCTCAAATGTTAGAAAAATAGGACTGCGAAGCAATAAAATAAAACAAATGCGGAAACAAAACACAGAAGATACACAATACAAGAGAGACACAGATTTGTATGGTTCACCCAGTGTTATAACCCTAAATTGCACCACACATGCTTACCTGGCATCAGGCCAACTCATATCCTCTCTTTTCCAAAAACATTGTTGAACAACTCTTTGAAAATCCTTTTGTGTAAAGGCCCACGCTCCCTAACCCATTATTGCATGCGTGTACACGCTGGATGACCCAAAACAGCCCGCGTGGACTGACAAAAGCATGAAAAAAGGAAAGTTGTCGACGGAACAAAAACACTACTGAACAAATCTTTGAAAATCCTCTTGTGTAAAGTCCCACGCACCCTAACCCATTACTGCACGCATGTACATGTTGGCTGACCCAAAATAGCCCATGTGGACCGACAAAAGCATGAAAAAAGGAAAGTTGTCGACGGAACAAAAAGTTATGGGTGAGTTAACTGAAACTCTCGGCCATGCATGGCCGAGGGTTCGTACAAATACCTAGCTCCTTCTAGCCTATAAAAGAAGGGGTAGGGTACCATTTGGAAGAAGGAAGAATGTAGCAAAGAAACTCTGTCCATAGCTTTTTGTTTTGTCGGCAACTTTCCTTTTTTCATGCTTTAGTCGGTCCATGCGGGTTGTTTTGGGTCAGCCAGTGTGTACACGCATGCAGTAATGGGTTAGGGCATGTGGGCCTTTACACAAGAGGATTTTCAAAGAGTTGTTCAACAGTGTTTTTGGCAAAGAGAGGATATGAGTTGTCATGATGCCAGGTAAGCATGTGTGGTGCAATTTAGGGTTATAACACCCAGTGCGGGCTACGTCCACCAGAGAAATTGCCAAGTCCTTCCTTTATTATTATCCAGCAAATGAAGAGATACAACCTACAGCAAAACCCACTGTAACTTCCTCTTCTTTCTCTCACAGTCTCCTCTCTCAGAATAATATATTCGCCATCAATCATAGCCGCAATACATTTCCCTCATAAAAGAGGGTTTCCTTCTAGGGAAAAAACCCTAACATAATCTCTATCGTTAGATCTGTGACCTTATAATGAACGGTCCATATTTACAATGAAATTACAATATACATTTACAAGGCAATTTTTCCTTCGGGAGCTTCCCCCCTGAACCCCCGCTGGGGGCCCGCTTGCCCCCAGACCCCCCAGTCGGGGGGATAGCCCCCCCGGACCCCGCAGAGGGGGTACCCCCCCTCTACACTCCCCCGTGTGGAAGAGTGTACATACTTCTGGGGTGTAAATACTTCATGGGGTATAAACACAGCTGAAAGTAAAAGACCTCTGAATCAGGAAGATAATCAGGCTCCACAACCAACAATCTCCCACTTGGAGACTGATCTCAACAACTCCA
>ML799232.1:82549-124686 GCA_009831015.1 Picea engelmannii | reverse complement strand
AAGTCATTTTAACAATAGGAGAAAATATTTCATCAAAATGTATACCTTTCTTTTGTGCAAACCCCTTTACAACAAGTCTAGCCTTGTACTGCTTTTCTCCTCCATCTTCTTCCTTCAACTTGTAAACCCATTTATTCTGCAATGATATTTTTCTCGCAGGAAACTGAACCAAGTCCCAAGTCTGGTTATTTGCTAAAGAATCCATTTCCTCTTTCAGGCCTTTCTCCCACTTCTTTTTGGTGTCCAACTACATTGCCTCTTCATAACATTCTGGTTCACCAGAATTAGTCAACAATAAATAATACAATGAAGGAGAGTATCGTTCAGGGGGTATACTTAACCTGGTAGATCTTTTAACAATACTTGCAGGTGTTTGAGGTACCTGTTGCTCTTGTTGTTGTACATTTTGATTTTCTGGTTCCTTTGGAATTTATTTTTCAGTGATCTCATCAAGCACTGTGTATTCTTGTTTATCGTTTTCCTGTTTCTTTCCCTGCAACTGATCTTTGTACATGACCTTCTCATTAAATATGACATCTCTACTCCTAATGATTTTTTTATTTTCATAATCCCATAAGCGATAACCAAAATCATTAACACCATATCCAATAAAGGTACACTTCTTGGATTTTGTCTCAAGCTTTGTTCTATTTTCTTTATCAATATGGACAAATGCTTCACAACCGAAAGTTTTCAAAAAGGAATAGTTTACCTTTTTTCCTGTCCATTCCTCCTTTGTAATTCTACCATCAAAAGAGCTTGAAGGTCCTCTATTTATTAAGTAAACAACAGTATCTACAGCATCTGTCCAGAAATGTAAGGGCAAACCGGCATGAAATCTCATACTCCTTGCACGCTCCATGATTCTCCTGTTCATCCTTTCTGACACACCATTTTCTTGTGGTGTTCTTGGAAATGTCTTCTCTCTACGAATCCCATGGTATGAACAGTAATCATCAAACTCCTTGCTGCAATATTCACCTCCATTATCTGATCTAAGACACTTCAACTTTTTTCCTGTTTCATTCTCAACCAAATCTTTCCATTTCTTAAAAGTATCAAAAACATCAGATTTTTGTCGAATGCAATAAACCCAAGTTTTTCTAGTTGCATCATCAATAAAAGTAACATAATAATTAGAGCCACCAAGAGATGATACATGATTTGGTCTCCATACATCTGTATGCACAAGCTCTACCCTTTCATTCTTCTTTTCTTTTCCGACTCTGAGAAATCTAACTCTCTTTTGTTTTCCATAAACACAATGCTCACAGAAGTCCAAATCAATTTGTTTAAGATATGGAAGAAAATTTCTTTTGTGAAGGATTTGCATACCCTTCTCACTCATGTGTCCCAGCCTATGATGCCATAGTGTTGTATCCACTCCTGTAGAAGCTAAAGAGATAGAAGATTCAGTATTACCAGTACATAAATACAATGTACCTACCTTCTCTCCTTTTGCTATCACCAATGATCCTTTGATGAACTTCCACGTCTTATCTGTAAATATGGATATACAACCTTCACTTGCCAACTACCCTGTTGAAATTAATTTTTTCCTTAAATCCAGAACATGTCTTACCTCTTTCAACAACCATTGGTTTCCATTTCGTTGCTTTATTTTTACCTTTCCAATTCCAACAATTTTGCATGGTGCATCATCACCCAAATGAACCTGTCCAAAATCACCTTGAACATAATCTAGAAAATGTTTCCTATGGGGTGTGGCATGAAATGAAGCTCCTGAATCTAATACCCAAGACTCAGAAATATCATCTACAGAAAGAATCAAAGCATCTTGTAACACATCACCTGTTACATTTGCTTCCTAATTTCTTTCCTGATGTCCATCTCTCTGTTTCTTTGGAGCTCTGCAGTCTTTCTTCAGATGTCCTTTCTTCCCACAATTCCAGCACTCTATCTTTCCAAGTTTGGATTTGGATCTTCCCTTCCTAGAATTTCTACAGTTCCCTGAGCCCTTTCCTTTATCCTTTTGTCTTCCCCTATTCTCCATGTTCAACGCATTACCTGATGTCTTACCTGTGCTTTTCCGTCGCATTTCCTCACTAAGGATAACACCAACAACAACATCAAATTTTAAAGTATTTGAACCAGAGACAAAGTTACTTATAGCCATGACCAAGTTGTTCCATCTTTCTAGCAATGAGCACAAGATAAGAAGAGCCCTGACCTCATCATCAAAGTCCACTTTTACATAACTTTGTTGAATAGTAACCGTATTAAATTCATTTAAATGATATGCAACAGACCCACCTTCTGACATATTCATATTAAATAATCTCTTCATTAGAAATACCTTATTGGACGCCAAGGGTTTTTCATACAATTTGGCCAATGCATCCATCAAACCCTTCGTTGTCTTTTCTTTGGAAATATTGAAAGCCACCGACATTTCCAGGCTCAGCCGTATCGTTCCTAGGGCCTTTCTGTCAAGAATTTCCCATTCTTCATCCTTCATGGTTGTCGGCTTCTTTGCTACTCCACCCAATGGTAGGAATAGATCCTTCTGATATAAATAATCTTCCATCTGCATCTTTCATAACTGGTAGTTTTGGCCGTTAAATTTCTTGACCCTAAACTTTCCATCTTCCGACATTGCTTCCACTCGAGCCAGGAACCCTCTTTTCCTATGAGTTACCTTTCGCTCCAATACCAGTTGTTAGAAAAATAGGACCGCGGAGCAATAAAATAAAACAAATGCGGAAACAAAACACAGAAGATACACAATATAAGAGAGACACAGATTTACGTTTTTCACCCACTGCGGGCTACGTCCACCAGAGAAATTGCCAGTTCCTTCCTTTATTATTATCCAGCAAATGAAGGGATACAACCTACATCAAAACCCGTTGTAACTTCCTCTTCTTTATCTCACAGTCTCCTCTCTCATAATACAATATTCGCGATCAATCATAGCCGCAATACATTTCCCTCATAAAAGAGGGTTTCCTTCTAGGGAAAAAAACCCTAACATAATATCTATCGTTAGATCTACGACCTTATAATGAACGGTCCATATTTACAATGAAATTACAATATACATTTACAAGGCAATTTTTCCTTCGGGGGCTTCACCCCTTAACCCCCACTGGGGGCCCGCTTGCCCCTAGCCTGGGGGATAGCTCCCCCGGACCCCACAGAGGGGGTAACCCCCCTCTGCACTCCCCCGCGTGGAAGAGTGTACATACTTCTGGGGTGTAAATACTTCATGGGGTATAAACACGGCTGAAAGTAAAAGACCTCTTAATCAGGAAGATAATCAGGCTCCACAACCAACATCAAAGGAGCCACATGTTGAAGATTCCAATCCAAAAAATACCAAGAGATAAGGATGACATATATTGCCACCCACACCACCTAGAAAAGAAGTAGTCATCAAGGAAAGGGTGTGGACATAAACAAACTTATTATGGAAAAACATGGCACCAGAAATATCTCTTGAAATTAGGTCATTTAAGCTCACTCAGGAAATAGGAAGTGTTGTGAAGATGTTGGACTATTGGCAACATGGTGTATCTTGTAACAGCGAGATTTAAAGGTTAGAATGGGTTCCTAATGGATTTTAGAAAACTCCAGTAAATCTACATAGTCCTCAAAATCCATGTTGGATGTGTGGGTTGACTCAGGTTCTTCCTTAGTTCTCCAACAAAACCCAAGAAACCATCATCCCTTCTAGAGACCAGAAGGAAACATTGCGCATAGAGTGCACAACAGAGTCTCACATGTGATGGATTATGGGTGATTGCATGACCCATACGTTTGCAATCGTGTAAGGGATGATTCTCATGGGGATGTTAGAACTATTTATACTTCAACTTCCATATTCATCATATCTACTCTACCATCATTTAGATTTACCATTCATTTAACCTCTAACACTCATTCTGCATAAAATAACATAACTATTCTAGTGTGTGTTGCAAATTAACCTTAACATGTCCATTCATTTAACCATTCATTCATCATAAAGGACAATGAAAAACATAAATAACACATTTCACACATTGATACAATATTTTACCATGGTTCACCCCCCTGGGCTACATCCACAAAGACTTGGAATTTTATGATTCTTTATTCATATTCCTCAAAATATTGCATTGTGTGCATTAAATCATAAGTTTAGTAATAGTGTTGGTGAGGCTGGCCAATGTTGCACCAAGCTCCACAACTTGTGAGGACCTGACCCTCGGATACAACTTAAAATAGACTCAACATGAGCTCCACATATCTCAACCAAAACACTCAAAACTCATAAAAGTTCTCAAATGTACTTCAAGACTTCCCACCAAAACCATATAAAATATGATCTCCTCAGATCTTACAATGCTTATTTATACTACCAAAATGGGTAAAAAACCTTACAATAAAGACCCAAAACCCTAACCCTAAGTGGATTAGGTTTGTCCACATATCAACCTCCTTCATGTGGTTGATCCTCTATCCAACCTTTCCTTGCTTTGACTCTTCTCTTTCTCGTGTTGCTTTTCCTTGATTCTTGGTGCACTGCTTTCCTTTCCTTTTGGCACATTGCTTTCCTTCTTTTCTGTCACGCGCTCCAACTGTCCTCCAAAACTATTGCACATTTACCCAAAATCGCATGCTCCAATAGTCCCACAACACTAACCTATGGCTCGTCCCGACCCACTCAGTTAGTGTTTTCCTTTTGCACTGACTTCTTCATCAACTGAAATCTACTTGTTAATTCTTGTACATGTGTTTTTTCCTGCACACTCCTTTCTGCAATATTCTCTACCAAATGCATTGTTATTTCCTCCTTCAACACTTATATACTCTCCAAGTGTAGTTTTTCTATATTTCCCTTCATTTCTTCCAAATATGTAATCATCATTTGTGCCTCCTCCTGCAATGTCTCCAACTGAGCCTACCTTAACTGCTTCTTCATCTGGATTGACTCCAGCTCTTCTTGCAGGGTCTTCATCTCATGTGTAGTCTTCATCATGTCCTCTATGTTCGTTGCCTTATGTTTTTGCTTCAAGTTCTAGACTACAATGTTTATTTTGCCCTCTTTTTTATCTAAATCTTGATTCTTTGCATCTTCTTGCAATTTTGTCCATGTTTGTCTTGTAGAGTTGAACAGTTCTTCCATTATGTTAACCTCACCTTCAATATTTTTTTTGTATTCTATAGCATTTTTTTCCCTTTCTTCTTTGATCTCTAGTGGAGTTCTAGGGATCACATTCTCTGCTAGGTCTATGATTTCTTGTCTGTAACTTTCCATATCCTACGTTATCTTTTGGATCTTCTCTTCTACACTTAACTCCTCTTCTAGTGCAATTTTTGGCATCATTTGAATGACTTCCTCAAGACTTTGTTCAAATTTCTCCATGCGTTGTTTTTCCTTATCCTTATCAAGTTGTACTTTGTTGAGGGCTATCTCTAGTATCTCCTTTGCCTCCCTATTTTTCTCTAAGTTCATTGCATTTTTCCTGGCCCTTGATTGAAATTCATTTGCGACGCTCATGTGCAACTTGTATAATGCCTTGGTTGGAATATTGGACAACACCAAGTCCAACTACTATATATGCTTCAATGGTTTCTCCCTTGTGTCCTTGTCTACTTATTGAAACCCTTGGTTGATTTGGAAAGTATCGATTCCCATTGTTGTTATCTGTACTATCTCCTTTTCTTCATGGGTTTCCTCCTACTGCATTGTTCCTTTTTGTTGTGCTACATTTATCTGCAAGATTTCTAAAACTTCCTTAACCTCCATCAACCTTTTCATCAATTCTTCTCTCTGTGACTCTGCGGGGTATAGTGATTCTTCTCCTTGATCCTGCACTTTTTCGGCTACCAATTCTATGTCATCCTCTGTTATTGTGAGATGAGGGGCCTTCCTAATTTTCTCCTTCATCTTTTTGTGTTGTTCTCATGTTTGCATCACTGATTTTATCTTTGGTGTTGTCTCTGTCTACTTAGGGTTATTTTCCTCTGTTAGGTGTCCATTTCTTGCTTCCCCATTTGTTCCTTCTACGTTCTTAGTTTCTAGTACTGAGGCCCTAGGTATTGTTTACTTATTCCTATGATTCTTTATTGTCACCCTACTTTATGCTAGTTGAGTGTGCTCTGATGCTTTCTTGGTATTTGTTGTTGAACTACTTGATTGTCTAGTTCTTTCTTGTTCCTTTCCCTTTGTTCCTTTCTTTTCATACACTGGTACCTTCCACTGATATGGCCATTCCCCTATCACCCATTGTACTTATTCTGTTATGATAAAATACTGCATCTTCAACCATTTATTCTTTGGGTCTCTCCTTGCTTCTATCCACATGTTATGTCTAGATGCTTTGAAGTTTGTTATCCCTTCATTCTCCTTCACCACTTCAGGTGAGATCCTCCATGTATCTACTATATTTTCCTATATATCCTCAAGATACATGTGTTACACATGATTTTGGTCATCTGGGAGATGTATTAATAATGGTGTACTCGGGCTCCCAACAAGAACTTTCTCCTGAGAAAAGTGGCATTTATCTCCTTCCAGAAAACATATTTTCAAAGTGAATTCATAGGATGCATATGGCCTAGGGTGAAATAATGACCCATTCTCGCAAGCCATCTTCATCTAGAGTGCGAACTTCTCGCAGTTTTCTCCATACATAGGGTGCGAACTTGTTTTTAAGCTTGGAAAAGAGAAGAAGTCTCGAGGGTTCTAGAAGGGAATCTTCTAGAAAATGAGTTGGCATTCATATGGTTGTCATTTTACTGGCTTCTCTAATTTGATGGGATCATTCTCATCCATGTAACCATCTCACCCTCTCCTATATATTGAAAGGATTCTCATGGAAAAGGTTAAGCAAGATTAATTGAAGAATTGGTGAAGGAATTGTGTGAAGAACCATGTTTGAATAGAAACTTGGAGACTCTAGTTGGTCTATCAAGAGGAATTGTATATTATTCATGCAAGTACAGAGAAAGTGTGTGTGTTGGAACCAAGAGTCACTGAAAGGAATCTTGCAACATCAAGGTGATCAGGTTGTATCTTCTACTTTCAATTAATATGATACAGCGGCATGTCCTTTTCCCATAAAGTCATTCTTACTTTATTATGTAATTCCTTGATCATATGCATAAGTTGACGATTGAATACATTTTTCTATCTTCACTTTGGTTGGTTTGTGTTGTCTTGGCCTTGACCTCACGAGAGCACCGGAGCGAAGCGGGAGAAACAGAGACTTAAGGAAGCAATACAAAGGTATGTCACTTGTTCCTCCTTACTAGCTAATTCAATGGTCATAGCTTAGGGAAAGAGTCATGTCATGTCATGTTTTTTCTAGATCCAGGTGGATCTAGGGAGATCTATTATTGTCTGCACCTACCAATTAGTTCGATAAAAAAATTGGCGACCATACTGGGGATGCAACCCATTTTTTTAGTGGTTTTTGGTGTTTTTCCTTGGCCATTTGCTCTTGCCTTACCTTTCTTCATTTCTATCAATCTCTAAGTCTTCAGGAAACCTTGATAGACTCTCTGGGTCCAGAAGTCCCTTCAAATTTTTTGTCTTTTTCCAAAATTTGGCTAGTTTCAGGCCTTCTCGCACCGAACCCCTCTATGGCCTATGAGAGCCCCTTGAGTTCACACTTTGTCTTTCAGTCCAGTGCGAGATTCTCGCACCCTACTTGTGACCAGCCTGCGAGAATGCTCCATTATCGCACTGTACATTACTGATAGCCTACGAACCCATTTTTAAAATTTTTGAAATTAAGGTTTTTTGTATGCTCAGATGCCTAGGTCTGTCTGTGTGTCTAAAAAGAACTTCTTGGGCCACTGGTTGATTGTTTCTTGACTTCATATTTTGTGAACAATCAGTCTTCGGAAATCAGAGACTCTTCTTGTTCATTCTTTTTCTCAACTATCATCTCTGATCTTGGGATCTGAGTACTTCTTTGGTTAGGAGCCGGTGATCGGTTTGAAAGTTGGGATTATCTATCTTTCTCATTTGCTCATTGCTTGGAAAATTGTTGTTCCCATGCAATTGAAAAGACTAGTCTTGTCTTCTTGTCATTTTTTGTCTCCATTCAAAGATTGGTTTAGGTTTTGTTTATTGCATTTCGTTAGTTATTGGTTTTCCTTAGTTTCACCACCATGGTGTGGTTCTTTTTGAAAAGTAAAAAACATTTTTCTTTTTAAAAGCATTTTTACTTTGAAAATATTGGAAATCAATTGTTGAAATAGAACAAATAGAGAATTTCCATTATTACGTGATTCGTTAAATATTGCATTTTAAAGAAGATTGTATATCGTGGTTCAAGATTGTTCCAGAAAACTCCTCTTTCCCTCCTGTAAATAGGATTCATCGAAAAAGAATTGATATTTTTCATTCCTATCTATGCATTGTTGGGTCAGAGTCTCACACAACATAGGTTTCATTTCCATCACCTTTGAGTAACAACAGCCTTTAATAATATTGCGCAATTTTAAAATTTAACTAGTAACTCTTTTCTAGGACTCTATTACACCAACAATTAGCTAGGCTAGAGCTTTGGAATAAGCAGAGAGATACACTCTCCAAAGAACAAAACACACAATAGCATCTTGTGTTAAGGAGTGTCAAATTCCATTTGCAACATTTTGTCCTGAGAAGCCCTTCTCACACAAGGGTCAAACCTGAGGTCGCATTGGTATTGACAGAGTTACTGACCCTGCTTTGTTCATATCAGTGTAGAGATTGCACGTATTACGGGGGTCACTTGAAGGTATACCCACAATGATGAGTGGAAGCCTCTCAAGTTGATTTTGGGCTCGATACCCTTCCCTTGTATGTGGATCGGACTGTCGATTGTCCCCCCAGGATTTATTGTTGTTGGTGGTAACCTTAGTGGCCTATCTTCTTAGGGTCTTACACAAGGTGACTGTGAAGGGGCAAGTCTTCATGGTACCTGGAATCGACGTTGGCCAAACTCACTCGGGCTCCTTGGAGGGTTTACCCACGATTATGTGTGGGAGATTGCACCACGGTGTAAGTTTGTTAAGAAGATCGTCAACGTAACTTTTCCACCCTAGCCCAGCCCCTTCTCGTCTCATTGTTGCGACGTTGGATTTCATCACCAACTAGTAACTTTGGAATTAGAATGTCTTGTTTGCTTGGTGTTGTTTCCTAGATTTTTTACTAGCACGTTCTATTTGTTCACCCAAGTTGACCATAGGGTTCTCTTCGCCAGTTTTTTTTTAATTCGTTCACAATAGACCCTCCACGTCGTTCACGTAGAATGCAGGGTTTACCTCCAGAAAATATGGAAGGATCTCAACCCTTGCCTACCAACCCACCGGAGGGCTCTCCTTAATAGAGTGAAGTCCAAGACGTCACCACTCCACAACTAGAGAGAACTGACTCTCTAGAATGATACCGAATTTCCAATTCTTGGGAGGACTTTCGAATTCACCCCACCTCTGAGAGACGTATTATGCGACTCACCCCTTCTGGAGAACTAGTTATTCAGTCTTCCGAATCACCAACTGGACCATTTCTGGGACCTGAGGGTCAAGATCCTTTTTGTGCCATTGGAATTTTTAGACAGGATATCTTTGGCTCTGGAGCAGGCGTTGATATAACTGTCAGGCCTGAGATACCCAAAACCTCTGATCTAGACACAACACCTTTTACTACTGCATATTATTTTCCTAGAACAAACACTCTGTGAGCTGACCACATCTTGACCCTCCCTTTACAAATGGTCAATTCCATAGATACTATGAGCATTCACACCGGGATTACTGTGGCTAGTCAAGCCCCCATTGGCACACCTCTTTCGCCCAGAGTCACCCCGACACTTCCAATGGGATACCGTGCATTGAATGCCTCTATTTCCATTCCTACGCAAACCCCATCCAAAACTCCTGGTGGTACCACTCCTTCTAGGAACTCTCCTCCTGGTTTCATTCCGACACTTCCTCAACCCCCTTTTGGAGGACCTTCTCCATCCTCTATCAACGGCACTAATCCTAGTGGCACCTTTCCGTCATTCACACCAAATTACCAGATTCCTGTTGGTGGACAATTTAACCAAGGAGGCTCGAATCAACCTACCTTTGAAACACAAATCCCAATTGGAACACAACTCCCAATTGGAACTCAACCCCTGATTGGAGGACAACCCCCACCAACCCCACCCTACGGACAAAAAATACCTTTGTCCTTGGCCCAGTATTGGAATCACCTGATACAACATAATCCTCAATCAACTGGGGGGAAACAGCCTCAAGTTACCTCCATTATACCCCCAAGTATAGGCCAACCATATCCAGGTACGTTGAATCCTATTTGGGGCTTGATTTCTCAACCCCATGCCCCCGTTCAAGGGTACAATCCTATGAGCTACTTTCCTCCACAACAACCACCGAATCTACCTAGATCCTTGCATTATATGCAGACTACTTATGGTCCCACTAGTTTTCCGACAGGACTCCCTCCCCAAAGCCACCAATACCTGCATGTGAATAGACAGTTACCCTTCTTAGCCACTTTAGACCTCCCGGATCTGTCGAGGATTTTAAACAATCTGATTTGTCACTCTCCCCAATGGCCTGCTACCGGCCAAACTCCCATCAAAAATCCCTAAATTTGATGGCAAAGCGGGAGAGGACCCGAACAAACATGGCATGACTTTTCACCTCTGGTGCTCATCCAACTCCTTGATGGATGACTCTATTCGCTTACGCCTTTTTCAACGAACTCTCACGGGTTCTGCCGTGAAGTGGTATATAGAATTACCACGAGGTTTCTTCGTCGACTTCAACACCCTCACTATGGCTTTCATCACCCACTACCAGTTACCAATCCATTATGAAATAGGGACGGAGATTTTGAGTTCCTTCAAACAAAAAGAGTCACTCATATCTCTGATCACATTCATGAGTGGTGATGAAGATGACGTCTCATCAAACTCGAAATTCCCGATCAACTACTGGCAGAGTGGTTCACAAAATCATTTGTGAATGACATTGTTCATGACATCGCCATGGGTGGGGTTTTCATGGAAGAACAATCCATTAGTCGTTCTCAATACCTTGACCTCGTTTACTCACAAATGGGTACTCTTTACGACTTACAACCTGATGCACCTCATCCTTCCACTTTCGCCACTTCAACTACTCTTGTTGCTTCTCATGCAGCTGACGGTGTGATTGGCACTTTCCATGCCCAACCACATTCCGCCTCGAGAAACAACCCCAAACCCATTTCTTCTAATGTTCAAAATTCTCCGTCTCCTACCCCTCCCACCGGCAAGACTTCTGAGGTAAATGCGGTCCAATCTACCCCAGCCGGTAAAAAAAAATCCAGAAAGGGAAAGGGTGAGAATAAGGAGGACAAAAATACTTCGCAAGAAGAGAGAACTAAAACACCGCCCGTTGACGATAGGGATAAGTGCAAACCCCAATACCCTTGTCTTATCTGTGGTGATGATCACTACATGAAGGATTGTCCAAGATGTGACGAGGTTACTAAGTTCCTTCAAGGGGCCCCCAAACCTCCCACTCCAACCATACCATCCCAACCCTTCCCCTCTCAATAACAGGCCCAATTGGTCATTCATGACCAACCTTCCCCTTCCACTACATCCTATGTATTAATGTGTACTGGCGATTCAAAGAAGAATGACATCGCACTTACCACTCGAGCCAAAGATTATTCTCCCTCTAAAGAGAAGGTTGATGTTATACCTCCTTCATTGGTCCAACCATCTCCCATGACTCCACCTACCAATGGTCCTCTTCATCTCAAACGACCGATCCTTGATGCAGTTCTTCACCCTCCTCCAAAGGGAGTCGTTCAGAAATAGGATTTCAATCCTCATGCTCATGCTTCCCAGAACTACATCATTGTTTAAGATCTAGCCCAAGCACCATCTGCGATGTCAGCCCTCGAAGTCCTTCAAAGTTGTCCCACACAATGGAAGGTACTGTTGAAAGATATCGGTGGAATCGACCCGACGGATATGAATTTAATATTTTTTTACTTGGAAGATCACATTCTAAGGTTACCCCCTCAACTCGCATTTCAAATACAAGTGATTGTCTCCAACAAAAACATTTGTAGAACTGTTATCGACGAGGGTGCCTCAACGTGTGTCATGTCTGTTACCTGTTGGAAAGCCAACGTCTCTCCCTCTTTGAATGAATCTCATAACACACTCAGAGCCTTTAATGGCTCTGATTTTAGGCCTTATGGTGTCCTTCCTTCGTTGTCAATCACACTGGAAGGAAAAACAGTTCAAGTCGAAGTGGAAGTCTTTGAAGCTACTCTCGATTACAATCTTCTGCTTGGCCGTAGTTGGATCGATTCCATGCACGCAGTTGTGTCAACTCTTTTTCATGTTGTATGTTTCCCACATCAAAGAAAGGTAATTACCGTCGACCAATTAGCCTTCTTTAACTCGGATACATATACGGGCAACATACCGTTCATCGCCAAAAAAAAACCCGGTTACGAGAACGTCGGTGTAGGTATTCTCAAAGACTCTTCGTTAATGGGTACCTTCCCCATTCCGCCACCCAATGTTCCACACTCGTCTGTTGCTTCAATCAACATGATCTCCACCTCGATTCATGGAACCCCTGCATCTCACGACCCATGGATGGTACCCGACCACGGCGATCATCTTCGTTACGACAACGAAATGCCTTTGAGTCCAGTCGAATCCACCTATCAGGTCATTCAATCGGCAACCCCTTCTACCCCCTCTCTTGGTGATTTATCTACAGATCCTTTCCGCATCATTTTTCCCACAGACGAGATGATTATTTTTGTCATGGAAGACACCCCCTGGAACGATGGACATCATCGTTCCATCCTCTTCCTGGAACAACACACCATCGAGATCTACCAATGCATCTCGACCTCGTCGACCGTTGTCATCATTTCAACCGTTCTCGAGTCCACACACGATGTGTTTTCCGAAGGGAACTTAAGCAATATCTCACCCACTATTCCCCTCGACATATCCATCAAACCTGGAATTGTCGAAAATGTGCATATCATAGCTTCGTGTTCCCCTGGTGAAATCGTCACCTACAAGTCACTTTTCAAAGAATTTTGTGACGTCTTCGCCTAGAGCTATGAAGAAATGTCGGGTATTGACCCCGACATTGTGATACATGAGATAAAGACATACCCAGATGCTAAACCCGTCCGGCAACGCCTTCGTCCAGTTCACCCACGTAAAGCAGTCGCTATCAAGCTTGAAGTCAAGAAACTTCTCAAAGCCAACTTTATTTACCTGGTGGCCCTTACTGACTGGGTTTCCAATCTTGTTCCGATCGACAAGAAACAAGGCACAATCCGCGTATGTGTTGATTATAGGGATATTAACAAAGCTTGTCCTAAAGACAACTTGCCTACCCCCTTCATCGACCAAATTGTCAACGATTGTGCTGGAAGCGAAATATTCTCTCTGATGGATGGATTCTTTGGTTATAATCAAATCAACATTGTTCCTGAGGATCAACACAAAACCACTTTTATTTGTCCTTGGGACACTTTTGCCTATCGGAAACTACCTTTCAGTCTAAAGAACACCGGCGCAACTTTTCAACGCGCTATGTCTTATGCCTTCGACGATATCAAGCACATCATGAAGCCATATCTTGATGACTTACCTGCTCATTCCATGCGCCGGGTCGATCATCCAATCCACCTCCGAGCCATTTTTCTCCGCTGTTAGTTTTACCATATATGCTTGAATCCTCACAAATGTGTTTTCTATGTAGAATCCGGCCGACTTCTAGGCTTTATTGTTTCATGTCAAGGGATCAAGGTAGATCCTTTAAAGGTCGAGGTGATTCTCAATCTCCCTCCTCCTTCTACACTTCGCCAGTTAAAAAGTTTGCAAGGGGAATCAAACTTTCTTCTTCGTTTCATCCTGAACTATGTCAAGATAACTCTTGGATTTACGCATCTACTCAAAAAGAGGTCTGAGTTCGTATGGGATACCATCGCAAACAAAACCTTCGAATCTTTGAAACTATCCCTGACATGTGTTGGCTTCTCTTCCCCCCCGATTACAGCCGTGATTATTTCCTCTACCTCGCAGCCTCGGATTACACCATCGCTATTGTTCTCGTCCAAGAGGATGATTCTCATGATGAACATGTTATCTATTAATTGATTCAAAGTCTAACGCCTACCGAAACCAAGTATTTACATGTTGAAAAACTGGCTTTGGCAGTCGTCCAAGCAGTCCAACGTTTCCAGCACTATATCCTCTCTCGCAAGACTACGGTAATTTCTAACTGCAACCCTATGCAACACATTCTCACACATCAATTGCTAGGGGGAAAATACTCCAAATGGATCGTGATACTCAAGGAGTTTGACTTGGAATTCAAATGAGCTAAGTCCAAGAAGTCCTTAGTGTTTTCCGAGTTGATATGCGACTTTCCCTACTCTGAAACGGAAAATGTAGCAGCCGATTAATTACCTGATGAATCCCTTTTCCTAATTAGTTTCGATGATCTTTGGTATGGAAATATCATCATATATCTCCAAACCTAGACTTTCCGGTCCAATTTTTCCAGTACTAACTGGCATCGAATACGCTACCAAGCCCGTCAATATATTATCCTCGGGGATACTCTTTATCGTCGTAGCATTGACTCAGTTTTTCGACACTGCATCACGTTTGACGAAGATGAGAAAGCCTTAAATGACTGCCATTCTGGAGCCTGTGGTGGTCATATGTCTGGGTATGCTATTGCCTAGAAGATCTTATGAGCAGGGTATGTTTGTCCTTCTTTATTTAACGATTGCATAATCATCGTCCAAAAATGCCACGCTTGCCAGACCTATAATCATAAGATACGATCACATCCTGCTCCTCTTCACCCTATGGTCTCTGTTGGTCCCTTTGCGAAATGGGGTATCAATTTCATGACATGTCACCCCCACTCGGGCGAGGGGCATGGATACATTATTGTAGCCGTAGATTATTTTACGAAATGGGCCGAGGCGATGCTGACATTTGATAATACTGGAAAGACCGCAGCATTATTCATTTTCAATCACATCATAGCTCGGTTTGGTGTTCCTCAGGCTATCGTCAATGATCATGGTAGCCACTTTAGAAACTTCATGATGTCCGAACTCACTAAAAAGTTGGGTCTTTGCCATGAAAACTCAACGCCCTATTACCCACAAGCCAACGGCTAAGTCGAAGCGATTAACAAAGTTCACATAACCATGCTTCGATGAATGATAGGGATTCACAAAACAAGTTGGCACACAATGTTGTTTTTAGCATTGTGGGATTACCGGACGTTTGTTAAGTCTGCTACTGGGTTTACACCTATCCAGTTAGTCTATGGTCTAGAAGCCATCCTCCCAGTTGAATGTGAGATACCCTCCTTAAAACTAGTCGTCGAACTCCTACCAAACACTTCTGCCGAGGAAGAACATCTGTTGTATCTCGTGCGATTAGACGAAAATCGACGCAACGCTACCCTAGTCATAGAAGCCTAGAAGAAACGTGTCAAGGCCCAATACAACAAACATGTCAAGCCTCGCGTTTTCTCCGAAGAAGATCTAGTTCTCCTCTACGAACAAGATCGAGATATGCTAGGAGCTGGAAAATTCAAATCCATGTGATGAGGTCCTTATATCGTTAGATGAGTTTTGGAGAAAGAATCTTATGAGTTAGTAGATTATGATGGTATCCCTTTGAGTGAACCCAGAAATGGGTTGTACTTAAAGAAGTACTATGCATAAGATCACCTGTGCACGAGTACTTGTATTTTATTGTATCATACTTCTTGTGTGTTACTGTAGTATGCTTTTTTCGTTATCTGGTCTTTTCCCTTATGTTACATTGTGTTTGGTTTCCAGATGTCAGAGTCTTCACTACCCCACATTGGCTTCATTGATGGTTCTAGCTGTAGTACTCAGAACCTTGCTTCTGCTATGTGGGAAATTTACGCCCCTACAAACGAACTTATCACTCTGTGAGGTGTGTGCCTCGGTCGTGTGACCAACAATATTGCAGAGTATAGCATCGTTATCGAATTTTTGATTGATGCTATCTCACTCGGTATCTGCCACTTGGTTGTGCGACTCGATTCGCAACTAGTAGTACTACAGTTAAGTAATGTCTATGTTATTCGAAGTTCTACTTTATTACGGGTATATTTGCGAATTCGCCTCTTGGAACGTTATTTTGATTATATTGAGTATCAACATATTCCTAGATGTCTAAATACATTAACTGATGCATTAGATAACTATGTATTAGAAATACATTTGGGCCATTTATAAACCAATCACATCACATCACATAATAAGAGATAAGCCGGTAGAAGCCGTATATATGTATATATAACGATCAAAAAGTTTTTTACAAAAAGTTTTGTCCAAGAACCAAAATTTCAAAATCGAAAGCTCATAGCTTCTACAAAGTAATGTCATGGATGACGCTCACGATAACACACGACTGCCCGGGAAACACTACGAAGCAGTCGGCCAATAGACTCTGACACGCCCACCGTATCACACTGATAACGCAGCGGGACCTCTCCGAGAGGCATGTCCGGAATGTCAATAGTCAAACCCTCTAAGTTTTGTTCCACTGCCTCATTATCTTCAGCGTCCCATCGTGGCACTGGAGCCACCTCTCCTCATCATTGAATAGGAGAAGTACCCGGAGTTCGATAAGGCCCCATGTCTGTGTCATCAAAAAAGAATTTTTGTAATTAGACCTTAGATAAACATAAAAACATTTGCATATGATAAAACTCACAAAAAAATTTAAAAAGTGAAAAAATGTGTACTTCTTACCTAGATCTCCCCACTGAGTGTCCTCAGGTAAAGCCAAGGTTGGATCCCCTCGGAAGTCCAACCCGGCATAGGCATAATCATCGACCATCAACATCTGTGGCCGTAACCAGTCAAAGAAGGAATCATTGTATTTGATGATTGGTCCAGCTACATGTCAGGCCATGAGGTCACACCCCCTCAGCATCCACGGATCCTCTGGAGCTGGTAAAACCCACTCAACCTGCAACCTCATCTAGGGAACCCTCTCAAGAAAGAAGGACACCAACAGTGACCCATACCCGAATTGCTTCAGGTCGCCTCTCCTGCATTTAGTCAACTGCCTCTTCACGCTACGAAGGACTATGTCTGACCAGTTAAAGACCTGAGGCTCGGTACACTCTATGGCGTACTGAAAATAGCTCTGGAGAGCCATGTGTGGAGAAGCACTCCCAGCCATACAAGCAATGGTGAACAAGATAGTGCGAAGGGTCAAATCCTAGACCCCCCAAATGGCCACCTTTCCTTTTCTTCTTTCCGCCTCTGGAACACAGTACTGACGGCAATACTCACTCATACACAGCCCACCACCTCGGCTACCAATCAAGATAGCATGGTACCCACGTCGTGACAGTCTTTTCAAGAAATAAATGTCCTCGATATCCAAGGACAATGTGTTGACACCCACCTGGAATACTTGTTGGTCCACATCCCACATATGAATGAGGTACTCCAACAACCTGACTTGGGCCCTCATACCCGGGTTCCAAAAGAATTTCATAAGACCACAGTCTCGCAAAGAGGCAACGGTGCCCGGGTTATTCCTGGCAATAACATCATCTTCTTCATGCTCTCTTTCACGCCATTCTAGAACCATGGTGACAGCCAAATTCCTGCACCAGAACCATAAGAAGAAGATCAACAACTCTTTTCAAACCTTGGTACATTTTTCATTGAACAAACATCAAAGAAAATTTTCATTTTGCGGTTCTCGTAGGTGCCCCTTTAGAACAGTGCAAGGTTCTCGCAGGTGCCTTTGGGGCCACCTGCGAGAATCATGTGTTCTCACAGGTCCCGTGTAGCTAGCCTACGAGAATGCCTGAGCGCAAATTTTAGCCCTAAAACAAGCTCAAAAACTTGAAATTTACCAATGAAAACAAAAAATTGAACCATGAAAAGATAGAAGACAAGGAGCTTACCTCATTGACGGAGACAGTTTTCCAAATGGTTGTTCGTACCTTCCGCAATCGAGCACCAAAATTCGAGGGCAAAAGAGGGGTTTTGAGCTAAAATCTTGGCAAAGTTACAATGACTATGGTAAAAGAACTTTTACTCACTTATATTTACTTTTTACCATTTTTGTTGGTTTTTATAATTGTTTTATTTTATCAAACATAATGCCTAATACCCCTATGAGTGCGTCTTTTTGCAGACTTGACGACTTCGACGTCCATATGCAGGGATACGGATATTTTCTCTTTTTCATCGCATGTTTAAATTGTTTTTTTATGGTTTTTAGAAAAAACCTTGAGCTTGGTCTTTGTTCATTCTCACGCTCAAAAATACATGAGAACGTAATTGAGCACACTTTTATCACTTTTTCGGGCTCAGCAAGGTTATACGAAAAACGAACCCCCCTAGAGTCCTCTTTAAGCTCTTTTCAGACTCTCTAAACATGAAAAGATTACCGAGCGATATTGCTATTTTCACGCTCGTTAAAGTATTTCAAGAGAGTGTCTGTTGGGCGATAATTTATCTCTTTTTCAGTCTCATCAGACTATTTTACGAAAAAGGAACTAAGAGATTTCTCTTTTGAGTGTTTTTCCAGACTCTATAATTATGAAAAACCTTCGAGTTTTCTATCTTTGGACTCGTTAAACAAACATCAAAAGACCTGTAATGGGGCCGAACCACTCCTTCCTAGGGTTCGTTAAACATACTCCCAGGGACTCATCTGAAGGATGATCTTACATCAACAAGCATATGTTATCCTCCTCAAGCTTGCGTAAAAATAAAGAGGTACTCGCCAGAAATGGTGGGGGGGGGATTTGGGAAAGGGATGTGTTTTCGTATTCATATTATTGGCAATAAGTGTCACTCTTGAACATGACACCCCCCTATTCAGTATCTAAAGCTGGTTTGGGAAATCCATTTGTCTTTCATTCGACTTGCTACAAGGTCATATCCTGAGTCGTCTCTAAGTCGGTGCTGCCAAATCATTGGTCATGTCATTCATATGTTCAAGAGAAGTTCATCTGAAACCTCTATTGAGTCGGCCATCTACAGTTGTCCATTCTCTTCGTGTCAGCCTTCCCTGTTTCCAGTTCAACTTACATTACACTATGTTTCACCTTCAAAATATGTTACTCATTTTGTGTCATTGATGGGGGATACATCAAGGCTCTCCTGTGGTGATTTTTATTCCGTCGACTCCATATCATTATCCGGACACAAGACTTAGAAATTATTTGGTACCTTGGAACTTTCATGCCTCAATGGTAGGTTTCCTCTCTTTCGACAATGGATTTCATCATTGACCCCTGATCGGGATATTCCGTCGAATGTTCGACCTCAACTCATTTATTCACATTCGGTGGATTGCACTAGTGTACCTTGGGATTCATTGACATTAATGGTGATTTCCCTTGCACTTGTTAATGGTTTCATCCATGACCGGTAATCAAGTGGTTTCTACCATGTTCTACTTTAGCATATGTAATCACATGGTTAGATTCATACCTTCAGGTGATGGGATTGAAGACCCTGGGTCTCATTTCTTCGATCCAGGCTGCGATGGAATATGTATAATTTGCTGACACATAGATCCACTTTGTATATATCATGGCTATGTCGTCTTAATTTGAATTTTCTTGCATAGATCCACATTGTATTCTTGGTGGCTATGTGATATTTTGATGGCATGGATCCACAGTGTATGATTGGTGGCCATGACCTCTATTTATGATGTCATCTATCTTTGATCTGACTATGGGAATGCCTACCTCAGAATTGGTATGATATTCTACAGATGCTTGGTTGTTTGCAGGTTTCCGATTAGGTGCGCTCTTGGTTTCCGACACACACACGTAGTTTACAAAATATTTCGGCTGTCACCGATTCCGGCCTCATACTTTGGGGGGGATTTTGTTACACATGATTTTGGTCATCTGGGTGATGTATTAACAATGGTGTACTCAAGCTCCCAAAAAGAACTTTCTCCTGAGAAAAGTGGCATTTATCTCCTTCCAGAAAACATATTTTCAAAGTGAGTTTGCAGGCTGCATATGGCCTAGGGTGTGAGAATGACCCATTCTCATAGGCCACCTTCATCTAGGGTGTGAACTTCTCGTATTTTGCTTCATACATAGGGTGCAAACTTGTTTTTAAGCTTGGAAAAGAGAATAAGTCTCGAGGGTTCTAGAAGGGAATCTTCTAGAAAGTGAGTTGGCATTCGTATGGTTGTCATTTTACTGGCTTCTCTGATTTGATGGGATCATTCTCATCCATGTAACCATCTCACCCTCTCCTATATATTGAAAGGATTCTCATGGAAAAGGTTAAGCAAGCTTAATTGAAGAATTGGTGAAGGAATTTTGTGAAGAACCATGCTTGAACAGAAACTTGGAGACTCTAGTTGGTCTATCAAGAGGAATTGGATCTTCTTCATGCAAGTACAGAGCAAGTGTGTGTGTTGGAACCAAGAGTCACTGAAAGGAAGCTTGCGACATCAAGGCGATCAAGTTGTATCTTCTACTTTCAATTAATATGATACAGTGGCAAGTCCTTTTCCCATAAAGTCATTCTTACTTTATTGTGTAATTCCTTGATCATATGCATAAGTTGACGATTGAATACATTTTTCTATCTTCACTTTGGTTGGTTTGTGTTGTCTTGGTCTTGACCTCACGAGAGCACCGGAGCGAAGCGGGAGCAAAAGAGACTTAAGGAAGCAATACAAAGGTACATCACTTGTTCCTCCTTACTAGCTAATTCAATGGTCATAACTTAGGGAAAGAGTCATGTCATGTCCTGTTTTGTTCTAGATCCAGGTGTATCTAGGGAGATTTGTTAGTGTCCACACCTACCAATTAGTCGGGTAACAACATGCCAAAAATGATACTATTTTCTTTCCCCTGATTAGGATATGTTTTGTGCCACAAGGTTATATAAAATTTTGCATGACACCTTCCTCTCCTGTCACAAAAGGATGAGTATTTTGATTCTTCCCATGCCACTAAGGCTGTCAAAATGACCATCCAAGAATAATGGAACTCTGTCCCAGAATCCTATGCATCTCTGCAATCCTCCAAAAATAGGTTCAACAAATTTGGTGTCCAACTAAGTACTATCCCCTTCGTGCACTGTGTGGTTGTTGCTACCATTCTTGTTGGTGCCTCTTCCTTGCGACACTTTTTCAATAACTTGCAAGTCATCATATTTGTCATGAATCTTGTGGTTGGCTCATTTATATTCTTGATAACCATTCCTCTACTTCCCCTGTCAATGCCAAATTGGGATTTTACTTCTTCTGCAATTGTCTTTTCCTTCATCTTATCATCTAAATACTTCTCTAGTTTCACCCCATCTGTTGGAAGCCTCGTAATCTTTGAAATTAATTCTACATCAATTGGGACAAGTTTTTCCATCCACAAAAATCCTCCATGTACTCTCGCTAGTAATTTTTTGATGCAGACATTGACATCCTTCCCCCTGCCAAAGTGTGGGATTTCTAACAAATTCATGATGTATGAATTGTACAACCCTATAATCCATTGTTTAGGTTCTAATATTGGAATCCCTAATGATCTTATCCCTTTTTTCTCCATATAAAATTCCTGCGCAAGATCAGGAAACTTATCCACCTCTATGACGTCGTGATCTGCATACTTCATTTTCAGGACAAACCCCAACATATATTCTACAACTATTACTAACTCTAGAATTTGGGGAAATGACAATGAAACCCACTTCTGTGTGTGTGCTACTGTTGTTTATGGCTTGATTTTCTTCCTTGATGAATATGTTGTAGTGTCCTATGTTTCTTCCTCTTTTTCCTGATCTTCTTCATTGTCTTGTTGTTCTACCCTAATATTCTGTGTAGCCTTGGTTTCATCTAATTTTTTTCCTCATCATATTCTTCCTTTTGTTCTCCTTGTGGATGCGTCACTCCTAGTTTTTTTGTGTTAGGGTTTACTTCTTTGTTAGGGTTTCAGCCTTCTTCCACCTAATTTACTTATGTTTCTTCTTCCTTTAGGTTCTTCTCCTCAACCATTGTCGGACTCACTGACTCACTTTCTGGCGATGGGATCTCATCCACATCTACCACCCCTATCGCATCCTCTGTCAGTTTGTTGACACTTCTTGTCCTTCTTGTGAAATGGCTGGGTGCTCTAAACTTCGGAGGTGTCATTGTTCTAAGCTCGTGTGGAACTCATTCTAAATATTAGTTGGACTCTTCCTAAATTCTCACACAATCACGCCATGTTTTCTCCTTTTCTCTTGTTTTCTCAAAATCACCCTATCTGTTTACCTTTTCATGCTTTCCCATTTTATAACATCTTTCATAAGTGCTCTGTCATATTCCACTTTTCCAGTCATCGTCTTTCTTTTTCCTGACTGCTTTCCATCCCTGTTGCACTGTGTTTTCATTCTGTCGAATTTTTCCTACGCGTAGTGTCTTGAATTTTGTCGCACCAATTTATTGTCTGTTGCACGTTGTATCTTCCAAATTTTTTTCTACTCTTATCTATCTATTAACTTATTTTTGTCTTTTTCTTCTTTTTCCAGTTTTTTCTTTCTTTTTCTTCTTTTACTAATTTTTTATTTTCTTGTTCTTCTTTTACTTCTATTATATACAATATGTACAACTCTAATTCGTTGCGCAACATATATTGAGGGTTAGTAAGTCGATTGTCTCTATACAGTTTCATTCGACTACCATTCACCAATCCTTGAATCTCTTTTCCTGCTAAATCCTGTAACTGCACAACACCTCCATATGTGATATACTTTATCTCATATGGTCCTATCCAATGCATCCTGAACTTCCCTGGGTGATGCAAGTATTTACTGTCACAAAGGAGAACTATATCTCCCTCCTTGAAGTTCTTCTTCTTAATGTGCCTATCATACCAAGCCTTGTCCTTTGCTTTTTGTACTTCCTGATGAAAACCAGCTATAATCATGTCTTCTTCTAATTCCATGAGTTGTGCCAATATTTCTTGAGTTGTGCCTCTTTCTATCATGTTTGTAATTGTTACAATGTGCAAACTAGGTATCAAATACTCCAAAGGAACTATTGCTTCATGTTCGTACACCAATCTGAAAGATGTAAGCCCTGTAAGCTTCTTGCATGTAGTTCTATAATCCCATAGCAATGCTGGTATCTTCAAATACCAATCATCCCTGTTTGAATTGCAAATCTTGGTTAAGGCATTCTCCAATATTTTGTTAAATGCTTCCACTATCCCATTAGCTTGGGGATGGTAAGGAGTTATATTCTCATGATGTATCTTGAATTCTTCAGTCATTTCCTGGATAGTATTGTTGATCAAATGAGTCCCTTAATCACTTATCATAACTCTAGGGAATACAAAACTTGTGACTACTTGTTCCAATAAGAAGTGTGTTGCAGTCTCTACACTACAATCCTTCATTGGTGTTGCTTCAACCCATTTGGTCAAATATTACGTCATTGTAATGATATACCTTGCTCCTGATCTTCTAGCTAGTGGATTAATTGGTCCTACAAAACATACTTCCTACTTTTCAAACACTTTCAAATTTACTTGTGGTATTAATGGCATCTTATCCCTCCTGGATGGCTTTCCAACCCTTTGAAAAATATCACAATTCTGACAATACTCATTTTCATCCTTATGAATTGTTGGCCACCATAATCATGTGCGTAATATCTTCTGCGCGGTATCCTTTCCTACATAATGTCCTCGAGCTATTCCTTTGTGTGCTTCTACTAAAATGATAGGCCTTTCATGCTCCATGACACATCTCCTCAAAATGTTGTCAGCACCAAGTTTGTACAAGTGCGCTACAATCAATTGGTAATTTGCAACTCTAACCACCAAATTTTTCTTTTGCTCGATATTATATTCCTTTAGGGAAAATATTGTACTCAAAAAATCAATAATGTCAGCAAAATATTCATCAACAATATGTACTGAAAATGATTGTGCATCTGGGAAGTTTTCCTCCAAGTTACATGGTTCCTCTCCATTAGTTATCCTGGATAGATGATATGGCCCTGCATTCAATCTTCCAGGCTTCACCACAACTACAAAATCAAACTCCTGAAACAATAGTATCCATATGCATATTCTTCCCCCCAACACTAGCTTATTGACTAAATATCTAAGAGTAGAATGATCTGTAAACATATTAAAATGTTGACCTAACAAATAATGTATGAAATTTTGCAATGCATAAACCATGGCCAATCCTTCTCTTTATGTTGTATTGTAGTTTTGTTATGAATCTGACATCTTCCTTCTTGCAAATGTTATAAGGTGATCTATATCACCCTCTCATGGTTGTGTTAATACTGCTCCAAGAGTTATTACAGATGCATCCACGTGCACATGAAATTCTTTTGACCAATCTGGAAACACCAAAATTGACGCAGTCACCATTTTCTCCTTCAAGATATCCAAATTTTGTTGGCATTCCTCATTCCACTGATACTTGATGTCCTTCTTCAACAATTTATCCATGGGCGTAGTAATCTATGCATATCCCCTTATGAACTTCCTGTAGTAGCTTGTATGACCAAGTGTACTTTTTAACTCGCGCACTGACTTAGGTGGTGGTAAATTAACTACGACAGCAATTTTGGTAGGATCAACCAGCATACCTTATTTACACACCACATGCCCTAGCAAAATACCAAATGGTGCGTTGAAAATGAATTTCTTAATATTGAATGAAATCTGACATTGTCTTCACCTGTCTAACATCAATCTTAACACTTCAACGTGATCCTTCAATAATATAAACATTTTCCAATCATCCAAATAAACTTCCAAAAACTTATGAATAAAATATTTAAAGGCAGCTACTACTACCCTTGAAAAAATAGCAGGGGTATTCTTCAACCCAAAAGGAATTATTGTGTACTAATATGACCCCCATTTTTTTTCAAATGTAGTCTTGTTTCGATCTTCAGGTGCTATTATGATCTAGTGATATGTTGAGAATCCATCAGTGAATGAATATGCTTCTTGACCTCCTACATTCTCCAAAACTTCATCTGTAAATGGGGTAGGAAATGGATCATGTAGACATGCATCATTTAGTTTTCTAAAATATACACATATCCTTATTCCCCTTGCTTCTTCTCTTGCACTACCATAGGGATGATCCATTCAGATTCTTCCATGGGTTCTATGACACCAGCCTCTAACACTTTATCAATTTCTTCCTTCACCTTCTTCTTATACACTAGATTCAACCTATAAGGTATTTGTCTTATTGGTCTGGCATTTGACTTCAAAGGGATCTTCATCTCTCCCAGTTCTCTTGCAACCCCTTTCATATCTGAGAACGTAGCTGGAAATAGGTCACTATACTCACGCAGCAACTTTGTTATTCTTTCTATTGTCTGTTTATCCCAATAATCTCCAATACTTGAAATCTTTGGGTTTCTTCTTTTCCAATGTTTACCTTCTTGATATTCATTGGTGCAGCATAATCTTCTGAATCTAGCTTTGTACCTTCTACTTATCTTTCTCCTTCAAATTCTATAATCATGATATTGCACAGATTTTCTTCTGTTGTATCCTCTGCTGCGACATAATAACAATGTAACAACTGTTTGACTATATGTCTCTTCTGGTTTTGATAAGATTTTATAATCTCAACTTATGGTTCTTCAAAGATCCTATCTCTTACCAACTTCAGCTATCAATTTTCTAGTCTCATTTCAAAGTCCGAAGCACATGAACTAATTCGTCTCCAACTCAACATTCCATATATTGTTGGGTCGACATAATATTCTTCTCCTGCGGTAGTTCTATACAACCGGTTTATGTCTTTTGTAATAAAATTTTATGTCACAGGTTCAACATACCTTCCTCCTTCTGAAGGATCTAATGGTGCAATAACTTTGTATTCTCCTGATTCAAAGATCAATTTTATAGTCTTCAGGTTAATAATACCTTGATTGTAAAAATCCCAATCCATCCCCAACAATGTTGGATATGGTGAAGTGTTATCTACTATGTCAATCACTTCAAATTCTACCATTGTCCACACTCCATCTAGATCTATTGGTATTCCCTTCAATTTACCAATTGGTACCACTCTATGATGATTTGCTAAATTCAACTGAATAGGTGAAAATCCCAATGTAGGTTCTCCCATGTCTTCCTGTGACTTCTTAGGCATAAAATTTACTTCAGACCCTAAGTCTAATATGATATCTTCTGTATTGAAATATTCAATGTTTTCATTCAACCTAAACTCCCTACTTTTTCTTCTCTTGTTATGAACCTGATTGGCTCTCTTATGTTCTGGTTTCATCTCTTCTCTAGAATTTCACTTCTCTAATAGACTCTGTAATACTTTTAAAGATTTTCTATCATTCAACAATTTTACACAAGACCCCAAAATTTTTCTCAGATTACTTACTTGTTCTGAATTCTGATCTTTGTTGGTCTGATAATTTTTTCTCAGATTACTTACTTGTTCTGAATTCTGATCTTTGTTGGTCTGATCAAATAGATGAAGCATGTCATACATGGGTACATCATCTCTTGGATTTGTACCTTAATTAGACACAATATTCTCCTTCAAAATATCATGCCTTGCCTCTTTGAATGTCTCATTCTCTTTGTATGCATAAAAATTATGTTCGGGTGTTGTGTTCTTTCTAACCTACTGGTATTGATCCTGATCCTTCTTTGTTGCATCTTCTCCTATATTGGATCCACCTCTAGTAACCATATTAATCCATTTCTCATCCTCTTCTTTGTTTTCCATAGCAATCCATTGAACATTTTGATTGTCCTAGTTCATTTTATCCTGTAACTTTACCAGAAGTTTCAGATAGTCTTATGTCCCATGATCTGTTGTGCAACAATATATACATGTTGCAGGTGGTTGTGAACATTCACTTGCATAATGTCCAGGTTTATTATAATTATGACATGTTATTGTTCCTCTACCTCCTCCAAATCCTCTTCCTCTATGACCTCCTCCTCTGAAGCCTCCTATGTTACCTTGATTGTCTCTGCATTATGTATTATACTATGGTACCTGATTGCATTGTGACTACGCATTATTATACTGTAGTGGTGCTGAAAATTGCTTTGTGTTGTTATATAGCGGTCGTGCTCTAAACTGTTGTGCGTTATTATACTGTGGTTGTGTTGTAAATTTGTGCACGTTATTATACTGTGGTTGTTGTGTAGGTTTTCTTGTCATTAGTTCATATTGCATCCTATAAGTATCTGATGTCCTTTCCTTCATTATTTCCAAGGTTTTACAATCCTTGTCTTCATGTCCAACTAACTTGCAAAAATTACAAAATGTACTCTTGGGCACCGTTTGATACTTTTGCATCATGGGATAATGATAAGGATCATGTCCATGTGTTCTACATATCTCACACCATGATCCTCCTGTGGGTAAAGGATTCATCACTCGTGTCCCCAAGTATTGTGCAAAGGTTGTGCATTCATTATTATGATGGCCTTTTGTTTTGCATAATGTGCACCAAACATCTTCCCTCATTTCCTTTCCCTTATTCCGATTCAACTAAAATGTCAAGTTCTTCAAATCCGCTCTTAGCTCTTCCACATCTGGATCTGTATGTTTATATTGGTTTTCCTCTAATTGCAAGGCTTCTTGCAAAGCCTCAGCATGGGTTTGGAATTTGTGTTGCCTCAATGGATACTTTAAATGTGTCAATAATGAATTAACAAATAAATGTCTATGTTGCATATTTGTAATAGGATACTTCAACTTACCTTTCAGTCTCTTGAACTTCTGATCAACCTCCCAAACTGACTCACCTAGATTCTATTTGATATTTATCATCTCATTCATGAAATGATCCTCTGAACTTGGTCGTTGAAATTCATTGATCGGTGCCTTATTCACATCTGCGACAGTTGTAAGCGCTCCTTGTGAATTTTTTACCGCAAGACCCATGTACCAGTCTAGTGCGTTGTATCTGAATGTGATCCCCAGTTGCGTCGCTTTTGTATCTTCATTTTTAATCTACTTAGCTACCCAAATATTCTCACAAATAAACAAGTGCTTCTCTGGGTCCTCCGACCCTTCTCCACGGAACTCTGGTAACCGAATAGTTGGATCTAATCGTGCCATTGTGAATTTTTTTGTACTACCACATCCGTGCAATGTAGATACTTGAATACTACTAGCTGAACTTATAATTATATTTGAACTTCCACTAGACCTTGATCCTACCAATAGCCTTCTACCACTAATCACTTGTTGTCTTAAAATTTATTCTTCTTAATATATCTTAGTCGCACATGGGGTTGTGGGTTCCACATTAATTCATATCTGGAATGGAGAGACTTCTCCTGTGTCAGACCCTTGACCTTCATTTTTCCTCTCATATGTGTCGTGCAATATTTCCTTAATCTTCCCCATCGCACGCAGATCCTCTACCTCTTCCTCATCACTTTCCAAGCCCTCTCGCTCGGCTACTGCCCTCTTTTTCCTATTGATATTATACTAGAAGGGTATTCTACTGCATTTCAATGCTGCTCTTTCCATTATATCCTTGTCTTGTTCCTCATCCATCATAATGGGGTCCATTTCTTCCTTCTTTTGGCCTCCATCTAGAGCCCTCTCCATATCTCATATCTTCCTTAGTACTTCCCCCAACTCCCCCATATGCACAAAGTGATTTAGTTGTCTGACTCAATTTTCATCACTCCTTTATCATGTAATAGGATCTTGGTCGATGTGTAAAGTGATTGAATGTACCTTCCTCTTGGTCTCTTCAGAAACTCCTTCTCTATAGTAGTGTAAGACTTCACAGTATCGACTGCAAATTCAGTAATAAATACTGCAACAATACTATCTAACCATAAATCCACTGCGCACGTGAATTTATTATTGACCCTTTCCAATCGTGCAATATTCTCAGTATTACACTATATTGGTCTTATCCAATTAGTTGGATGAGTATCCTTCAAACTCAATATCCACTCCTATAGTAACTCTGGAAAATAACAGAAATATGAATTATGCAAATCAGTAAACACATACCTCTGTAAATACTAGCGCAGTGTATACCTAGAGATTCTATTGTATTTATACGCAAAATCAAGTTGCTTTGTCTCCAACCATGTTTCAATCTCTTGCTTAGTTGGATTCCATGGCCTAAACATTCCCTTCTCCCATTGCATTCTCTTCACCAAATCCTCTCCAATCCGATATTTTGAGTTCCAACCGGTAACAAAACCATTTTTTGGATGTGTCGGTTGATCCGGGTTCTACCTTAGTTCTCCAACAAAACCCTAAAAACCATCGGCCCTTCTGGAGACTAGAAGGAAACACTGCGCACAGAGTGCACAATGCAGTCTCATCCGAGATGGCTTATGGGTGATTGCATGACCCAGATTTCTGCAATAATGGAAGGGATAGTGATCATGAGGATGTTAGACCTATTTATAATTCAACTTCCATATTCATCAGATCTTCTCTACCAACATTCATATTTACCATTCATTTAACCTTTAACACTAATTCTACATAAAATAACATAACTATTCTAGTGCGAGGTGCAAATTAACCTTAACATATTCATTTATTTAACCATTCATTCATCATAAAAAAACACTACAAAATGTAAATAACACATTCCACATGTTGACACGGTATTTTACCGTGGTTCACCCCCCCCATGCTACGTCCACAAAGATTTGGAATTCTATGCTTCTTTATTCATCTTCCTCAAAATATTGTGTTGCATGCATTACATCATAAGTTTAGTAATAGTGTTGGTGAGGTTGAACAATGTCTAACCAAGCTCCACAACTTGCAACCTGGCCCTCAGATACAACTAAAAATAGACTCAACAAGAGCTCCACTTCTCTCGACCAAAACACTCAAAAATCAGAAAATTTCTCAAAGGTACTTCAAGAGTTCCCACCAAAACCATATCAAATATGATATCCTCAGATCTTGCAATGCCTATTTATACTACCAAAATGGGTAAAAACCATTACAATAAAGACCCAAAACCCTAACCCTAAGTGGATTAGGTGTGTCCACATATCAACCTCCTTTATGCGGTTGGTCCTTGATCCAACCATTCCTTTCTTTGACTCTTCTCTTTCTCATGTTGCTTTTCCTTGATTCCCGACACATTGCTTTCCTTTCCTTCTGACAAGATGCTTTCATTTTTTTTTGCGTGCACTCCAAATGTCCTCCAAAACTGTTGTGCATTTCCCCAAAATATCTTGCTCCAACAATCTGTGAGGAACATATCCCATGCAACAGATCTTAAATTTTTGTTTCCAAAACAAAAATCCATGAGATGGAATGTCAATTCATGTCCTACATAGTTGAAATTATGGATCTCTAGAGGAATTGAAGCAACAACTAGTATTTTTGGAAGCAGAATGCAATCTTCTAAGAAATATGGCATTCAATTTGAGCAGGGGAGATCAATCCATGGCCTCAAATGAAAGGCTCTCAGTCAACTCTTCCTGGGGGGGGGACACGGAGGATGAAATTGTGCATCAAATCAATGAAGAAATGGAATTTGTGAATATGGACCTTGAGCCTCTAGTATAAGTTTGGAAGAATCAGGTAATCATTACGCATTTTGCTAATTATTATGTTTTTTGGGGCCATAACAATATTAGGTATATACTATAAATATAAATAATTGAGTAATGGGTAGTTTTGTTTAAGGATAAATCCAAACTTTGTTTTAGGATTGCAATAGGCCTATTTTTACTATTTAGTGGTTATTTTTGTTACAGCATCAACATCCACTGTAGTATTTTATTTTAACCAGAACTGAACTTAGATTAAATTAATAGGGGTTATGTTGAAGAAACAATAGAAAAAAGCTTAAAAAATGAGGCTTCCAGCCTATCAAAATTTTTAAGTCTATAGAAGAAGGTAAAATGTGTATGCTTAGACTATTTCTAAGCTCATCATAGTTGATTGCATCCTTGTAAAAAAATCCTAAATACCATATAACCTTTAAAAACATGTTGTAACACCCCTGTTTCCCCGAGCTTGTAATTAATCATAAAATAGGATTTACCATGCTAATGCATGTGGACAGTGTAAATGTATTTTTGTTTGAGTTGCCAATAATTGACTGTGGGGGGTGAAGCCTTGAAATTACTAGCCATGATATCGCTAGAGGAAAGAATTTGAAAACTATAAGGGAGGGTCATTATATCAAATAACCCCAAATTCCCTTGATGAGGATAATAAACCTCCTTCAAATCCCAAGGAGAGAAATCAGTTAATGAAGAAAGGACCAGTGGTTGAATTATCAACTACTCCCATGAATGGAAGCATGGCCAAAAGTTTAGAATTTCATCCCAAAGTACCATTGGGTACGACAGGCCAAGCTGACCGGAGTTCCCTTCTAACAGAAGGAACAGGATGGGTCGAGAACCATCCTGGAAGAACGATATACAAATGGATAAGGAGAATGTGAGGATCTCTCCAGGGGATAATGAAGAGAAGGTCATGAGCTTGATGTTGAGTGAGCATCTGATAAACCTCGCCGAGGACATAATAGAGAAGAAAATCTATGAAAGTTTGTAGAGAACAGAACCCGAGCAGAAGCTGAAACAGAGAAATAACCCTTGAGAACTGCGAGAGTTCCCTGGTGATATCATGGCTTGGCACAGGGGTGGCCAGAGTGATAAGAATTAATGCCTCTAATCCTATGGTCAGGTGGAAGGACGAACACCCACAGTCAGTTAGTTGGATACCACCTATAATAGATAAGTAATTGCATATCTTGTGTATTTAAGTGGTACTGTGAATTAAAGTTGGATATCCTATGAATGTTGCAGGGATGGATATGTTTTCTTAATGATTTATACTGTATCCCTTTTTGCGTCTTCTTGATTTTGTAATTAGGCAAGTACAAAATTATATGGATTGGACATGTTTTATACTCGTAAATTATTGCACCTTGTGGTGACTTAAGCTAGAGCCACAAACTATGAGTTTGTCGACCTTGGGCACAGTTTCATGTATGCATGTCAACCCTCCTAGTCATTATGAGTCCCTTGTAGGAAGGATTATGATAAATCTCAGAAGATATAGTGCACGTATACACAGGCTCTCTACGAGGCAAGCAGAGACCGAGAATCAATTAAGTTCTAAAGATTAAGGAATGAGCGTAAGGGGTGTGTGGAAGAATTCTTCCAAGCGTTACGTTCAATATAAAGAGCACAAATATATTACTCCTTTTAGAGCCAACAAAGCTCAATAAGAATAGTGAATTTTAAGTATCGAAAGGGAAGGTTCCTTTGTTTCGGAAGAAAAATGAACGAGAACTATTCAGGAAGAGCCAAGGTCTATCGTGACTGTTGGATATAGGAAGGAGTGTGAGAGTAAACCCCTTGAGTCCTTCAAACTTCGAAAGTTTAGAGAAT
The DNA here is from genome assembly GCA_009831015.1 of Picea engelmannii. Lineage (NCBI taxonomy): Eukaryota > Viridiplantae > Streptophyta > Pinopsida > Pinales > Pinaceae > Picea > Picea engelmannii. Next base: position 92,277 of record ML799232.1, on the reverse strand, counting down.
TGATAAAGTTCTTCATAAGGGAAGTAAGAATCCCTCAAGTCCTGAAGTTAATCTGGACCTTAGATCTGAGGATTCTCGGGAGAAATCCCGACCGTCAAATCTATGAGGTAATTAGTCCAGCGCTGACCAACTCTGGGAGATTTAAATCGAGGAGTGATTCAACCTCCTGAAGTCCCGAAGTGACAAAGTCCATCCTAGTCATTGGTGCTAGGAGACATGTGGCACCAGGTCCTTCACTTCAGAGGTTTAGTGCTCCAGAGGAAAATGGATTGTGTGAAGCAAGAACTCCCAAAGGCCGAAGTGTTGGAGTCCATCCTGACCATTGATAGTAGGGGATGCATGTCCCGAGATCTGACACTATGGGAGGATTACACTCTAGAGTTTTGTAGTGGTGAGCACGCTGAGATTCCCAAAGCGCGAAGCCCTGAAGTGATATGTAGTCATCGATTCATGGGAGACACACATCGATAGATCATGAACTTCGGTTGAAATCCTTTCGAGAGAAGGTGAGTGTGGAAAGGTAGAAACTCCTGAACATCGACATCCTAAAGTAAACCATGATCGTCAACTGCTAGGAGAGCGTGTGGTGATAGATTGTGAACACTAGGTGGAAGCACTCTGGGAGAAAAGGAAGAAGAAGAGTTTGAAATCGTCGAATCTCGAACAACCGAAGCAGTCGAGAAACGTCGATCTACGAGAGGACACATGTCATTAGATTGAAGACTCCAGGTAAAACCATTTCAGAAGAAACGGAGAGTGAGGAAAACTGAGATCTGAGATATTTGAAGGCCGCAGTCCCGAAGGAGACGAGGGTCATTGATTTAGAGAGGACGCGTGTTAGTATATCTTAGTCGTCAGATCCTCCGAAGTAAATCTCAAGTGTCGAATCGTCCGAGGTGAATTTCGATCGTCTGACCCAGAAGAGAAGTGGTGTAGATCAGTGGATTCTGGGTATAGTCCCAATGTAATTCATAGACATCAGATCAAGAGGATAGGTGGCACAAATCTGTATATTTCAGGTAAAGAACCGAAGCAAGCCTCAACCGTATGATTCAAGTGGACACGTGGCAGGAATCTTCTTACTTCGAGGGGAAGTGAAGTCTAAGATTTGATATCTCAGAAGTCCAGAGACCCAAAGGAGATCTTGATCGTTGATCGAGAAGGCAGTCGAAGGACCGTTGATCTAGTTGAATGGGCCAAAGTCTTGAAGCGGACGAAGAACCATTGGATTGGGAGGACGTGTGGTAGACGATACGCCATTTCGGAGAAATCACTCCAGAATAAATGAGAGTTTGATAATTGAAACTCCTAAAGGTTGATCTCGCAGAGAAGTTTGTAGTCGCACATATAAAGGGACAGGTGTTAGCAGATCTTCCATTTCGAAAGATTGTCATACAGAGATAAGTAAATATTTGAGAGTTGAAAACTCTAAAACCTGAATCATGAAACAAATCGTGTTCGTTGATTTCAAAGGGTCGGATATAATCTACAGGTTCGAAAGGGACAAATCCGAGCCATCAGTTCATAAGTACCATCAATATCATGATATCAATGGTCATGTTGCATTGCGGGAACAGAATGTGTTCAAACTTTAAAAAGTTGAGGGTGGGCCGCAATCGAGACCACGGTATTGAAAAAAGGACACATGGTGGATCGTGGTGAATTGCGGGGAGAAAATAAGTTTGGCTCCAAACCACTCTTGGTCGCACCCGCAATCGTGTAATTGGCGTTTGGTTGTAACCCGCAGTCATATGCAATGGTCGCCAAGAGAAAAGGGGCTAACGGCAACGCTAAGACTCCGTTGAAGCATGAAGGAGAAGGTTGCGGGTATCATAAGACCTACACTAGAGGATAAAAGGGCATGTATTTGATTAATAGGTGAGACTATCAAGGTCTCAAAGTCTCGTTTGACTTAGAGAACTGGAGAATCTTGACCAGAGGGTCGGGATGAGTCCCAGACTTTCCAAATTAGAAATCTTGGATGGAGAATTTGTCCATTAAGAAAAGAAAAAAAATGCATGCCCCACCATGGGTGTGTTACAAATTGGTATCAGAGCATGGTTACAACACTTTGCCTGCTTGGGCTCATGTACAAGTTTTGTAAGGAGATATTGTTATTTTCATTTACTCCTTGAGGAGAAGGATTGCAGATTGAACCTGTGATTTTAGGAATTCTTGTTGAATCTCAATAGAAGAATTTCTTTAGCCCTTGTCAAAGTCATAAATACTCTTACCAGAGTAGGGACATTTATAATAAGACTTGAATGTGGATATTTGAAGGTGTAAGGGTTCTTTCAAGAGCAGCTGAAGCCCGAAGGATGGATGACCTAGTGTTCGTAAAACTGCTTCTAAGCATGAACAGTTGGAAATTCAAGCACTGATGATGGTGGATTATATAATGGTTAATACCTTTGTGGGATTAAAGGAATCTGATGGGATCAGGTAGGATCCCTTGCATTTATAGTCACTGTGTTATATTAAAATTGGAGTATATAAATCCTCATGACCAGAGAAAAGTGAGATGGGTAAAACCCTATGGACACTGAGGAAAGAAGGTTTTCTTGCTAGACATTGTCTCATAAAGAGGAAAGTGACCCTGGTTGGTTATTTTCTTGAGAGAAGGAAACATCAATACGAGATATCACTGTGAGATTAGTCCTGTAAGTGACTGAAATCTCAAACTAAAAGACACTAATGATGAAATTAAACTATCAAGCGAATGCATGAGGTAAAAAGGTGAAAGAGATGCACCTAATTATACATGAATGTGTATACATGATCATAAGGATGATTGGAAGATCCTTGGGAAAAGGATATAGAAGCCTGATATGTCCATGTGTGTGAATGACATGGAAAAGTTGCAAGCAATAAGCTAGCATGATGAATACTTATCTATGTTTAATTATGCTTGAGTGCATGGGTTTAATGCATTGTGGAGCTTCCTAATATGAAGCCTGATATTAATACCTGCTATGTATGAATGATATTAAACGTGCAAGTGATGCATATGTATGATGTAAGAGTATAGTTATATGTACAATATGGTTTCCCTGATGAGTGAAATATAAAGAAATAATTGCTCTTGCCCGGAATAAATGAATATTATGGATGCATGATTGAATCCATTCCGAAGAGTCATGAAATTTTTGTCCCAAATAATAGCTTGAGGGGGAATGTATTCCTTTCCTCAGGAAATACTAATATAATTAGCCAAAAAGGGTATATGAGAAAAGATGATATGTTGTCATAATAAGAGGCAAGTGATTATGCCTTTGAGGATCATAGGAGAAGGATTGTGAACAATCCTGAGTCGACTGATATTAAAGGTAAAGATGTAGGTGGGATGTGAAACATACCTATGACCGCTATGGGAAGGTTTAGGATTATGAATATGGTTAAGTACATCATGGATGTAAGTTAACAAAACCAGGGTATGTATGGATACATAATTTGGGTACATGACAAAGGTGTGTGTTTGTATTCCTTATGGAATGTTGGGTAAACCGCTAAAGCTAACTCAAGGTTGAGCCCATCAAAGATAGTGATGGACGTGCAATAAGGAAGTTGCATGCTGAGGGAGTTTCATGTGGAAGAACTGTGTGAAAACTCTGTCAGGAGGACAAAATCACAACCTTAGTAACTGTTGTGAAACTGAGCAGTGAGCTACAAGATTTTGTGTGTGTGTGTGTGTGTGTGTGTGTGTGTGTGTGTGTGTGTGTGTGTGTGTGTGTGTGTGTGTGTGTGTGTGTGTGTGTGTGTGTNCTAGATTACATTTTGAAAAACATCATGTAAGGAATAAAATACTAATAAATGATATTGGCCATTCTGATAACTGAATGGTAATGTGCAGGATGCACAGGTTCATGATCCATTATGAACAACAACAAAAAAAAAATCTATTAAAGCATGTTGTTGTATTCCAAAAAGGTTAGGGTGAGGCCTAACCAAGGCTTCTCAAGGAAAAGAGAAGGAAGATCCCAACAGGGAGTAAATTGCAAAAGCAGAGAAAAGACAATGAGGCCTTAGAAATAACTCAGTTGGGCTGAAAAGTCCCAGGTGATGTAGAAAGAATTTGAAGAAGGGGAGAACCCTAACTCCTTTCTTGTTATGTGTTATGTTTCCTTTGGAATAAGAAAGTTGATTTACTAATGAAAGTAAATTTTTTGACACCAAAGTGATGATGATTGTATTATTGCAGAAACCATTGAGAATTGTCGGTATTTCACTCATAAAAACATTGAGGATAATGTGATGAAGTGCATACAGATATTCTAGGACATGTCTGAAAATGTTTTATTAATTTAAATGCTATGGTACTTGAATTTTTAATTTACATGACGACTAATGTGTTTATGATGTATGTCATGAGTAGAAAGAAATAGATTGGAACTGTTGAGAAAGACAGTTTCCAATAACGAAAAACCTAAATCAGAGGATGACTATGAGAAGGTTCTTGTTGAAAGATTTTTTAAGGGACTTTAAAAGACCCCATGGAGCACCACTAATGGGATAATATCAGAGGGGGTGCTAATAGCCAAAACCGATATAAAATTGTTCATGCCTATGTGGCACAAGGTATGAAGGGATTGGGTAAGAATCCCTTCTGAAATGTTTTACGGTCTTAATGTTATATATGGAATGTTGAAAGGGAGTTGTATGCCCTGGATACCCAAGTAGGGTATGATTCAAGAAGGATAACCTGAATGATGGAGGTGTGAATCTCTGGTATTAAATATGGATTGTAATCCTTGGAAGAATTCATGAACTGATATGTCATGAATACATGGACCAATCAAGGAACGATTGGAAACAAAAGTGCTCATAGATGGCATGTTTCATGGAATGCATTGAGGGAACGCATGTTGCATAAGATGGCAGACAATGGATTTTTTGATAAGAAAGGAGGACCTTCTAATGTTTTGCTTACATTATGTAAGCATTGAAGGAAAACTAATATGGGTGGCCATGAGTGTTGGCACCCTGGTTATTAATGGAGGAAGAATGCTTAAAGGAATTCATGTGAAAATTTTGAGTTTCATGTGTACTGATTTGGGAATCATGATCATCCTATAGCTAGAAGCATAGTCCTGCTGTAACAATGAATGAGAATGAATAAACCATATGGTGAAAATCTTGGCTAAGATCCAACACACCATGACAAATTATTTGTCGTAAAGTGTGGGAAACTTAAAATCAATGCAAAGGTGCATTGGATATGAATGTGGCCACGAATGTTGGCTCATTCATTAAGGTCAATTGATATCTGAATTACATTCTGGAAATTTTGGTAGGTTGAAATGATGCATAGGTAAGGGATGATGTATCTTTTTGATTTGTATCATTGAATAGATGAAAATGAATTGCACTGTTAGTATGCTTGATTTTGAAAAGGTAATTTGCATGAAAACTAACAATTTGTTTGGTTGGGGAATGTTGAAATTGTAGGAGGAAATGGGTCTTGGGTATGGAAGTATTATAAGCCCTTAAGGAAGACCAATTTCCTACCGAGCCAAACTGCAAGGAATGGTATTTCCTTTCTGACAAAGTGAATTTGATTGTTAGTATGCACAATTCTGAAATTGTTTGTGATGACGTTATAAAGGTGCATTAAAATGTATGTGCATGGAAACTAACAATTTGATTAGTTGATTGAAGTTGAAAGTGTAGGAAGCAAAGGAGTCTTGAATATGGCAGCATTGAAATCCATAAGGAAGACCAATTGCATGTTGAGGCAAACCGCTATGGGAAGGAAAGTCCCATAATTATGAATATGTTTCCTGTGTGAAACAAATATGGAAAAAAAATGTGGAATTTGGATATCTGGGGGTCACATATTTACAAGAAAATTTTGAGTTTAAAATTTATGATGATGTCTCGTGAATTTTTTTATGTCTGTGATACGGGTGAGAAAGACTATAATCTGATCACATGAAATAAAGATTGACTCGGGAGAAGGAGAGTAACCTTATGTTATCCCTTGACCAGTTTTTGTTGATATCTGGTCAAGTTTGATCTATTTTTGGACTTCGACAGCCTGTCGAAGGAGGAACGCAAGATGAAGTAGAGATCGCAGGATATCGGCCCCTTTTGGGTCCTTTTTGGGATGTGGGAATATGTAATGGGAATGGGATGTTGGCCCATGGGTTTACCCATGTTTACGCCTATTTTGTATGTATAAATAGATGTATATGCAATGTAAAGAAGAGAACGAAGGCATATATGTGATGTTAGTATGCAAGTAGGCTAGGTGCCAAGAATTGGATCTATGTGATCAAGAATTGTAAGGCTTTGTGCACACTGTGTGAGACTTGCAGAGTTAATTTCAAGTCATTGTAGCAAGACTATGGAAGGCTTAGTGTTGGAATGCAAGGAAGAAGGATCTAGCGAGTTGCACGGATCTTTCATCCTATGCGGAGTAAGGGTTTTGAGGCTATGTGCTTGTAACTGATTGACTGAAGACAATAAAGAACAAGAGTTGGTGGACATAGCCCTAGGGTGGGGGCGAACCATGTAAACACTATGTTGTTATGTTTTGTGCTTGTCTTAATGTGTTTATAAACTCTCTTGCTAAGTGCTTTCATAAAGATAGATTAATCTTCTCATGATTTGTGCTAATGATGTGTAAGAATGTTAGATCCGATCCACATGAAGATGCTTAGTGCTTGATATGCTAGATATAACTTGCATGTTAATGATAGAATGCTTAAATACATCAAATCTGAGTGAATGATGTGATGCTCTGTTCTATCGATGTAGTAGTTATTGGTTGAATATTGATGAACTATTGATCCTAAGTGCCCTGTTAAATATTATAATCACATATCTATGTCTCAGCTAAGGTTGCAGAAACTTGAATCCTACAACCACCCCTACCTCTACCTAGGGTGAGACTTCATCTGCTTTGCAGGTGTTGTCGAAAGGGATGGTAGTTAGGGTTTTGTTGGTGTGTTGTTGTAGCATTGAACCCTGGGTCTGCCCCTATGCCAGCAAATGGTTCCGTTGTTGGGACCTGAAACTGTGATTGTTGGGAACTGAGAAAAAAGAATCTTTGTGCAAAGATTCATCCTGAAATTGTGAAATCTATGTGCGTAGATTTGTCACTCTGGTGCACAGTACTCTACTTATTTGTGAATCTTAGTGCCAAGAAAAGAAGTATGATCTGAAGAAAAGAGGTTAGATCTGAAGAAAAGAGGTAAGATATGTAAGCTTTGTGCTCTGATAAAGGTAAGAATAGTAGAAAAATTCTAGATCTGAAAGATTTGTACTCTGTAAAAGTAAGATAAGTGGAAATTTTTGTTTCTAAAGTATGGATCTAGGCATGTTTGATAGGTTCCATCCTAGCTTGAAAACTAGGTCACTAATAGATGAAAGAACGCTTGATACGAATAAATCTGATAAGAATAGTCAAAGACATGTTATAATTATGCATAGAAAGAATGTTTGGACTAACAAATGGATGTAGAATACTAGAAATAATTTGTTGCAAGTTAGCTCCTATGATCCTAGTGCGCAGTACCGGAAAGGTTGGGGATCATTTAAATGAAAGAGAGGATTAACCCTCTGTTATAGTTGCAGAAGACCGGGACATCTTTCTAAGGAATGCCCTGGGAAAAGAAATGTTCTAAGGAAGACCTAGTTGTCTTTGTTGTAAATTTATCGACCATGAAGTGTTGGATTTCCCTAGAATGATTGCTAATCTAGAAGAAATGAATCTAAATAAATAAAACCCTAAGGCAAATCCAGAAATGGCAGAACCCCAAAAACAATCAGAGAAAGTTGTTGGAGTTACTTCACACACACCTAGGATTTCTTTTTCCTAAGGTTTTTATTTGTTTATTAGTCATAATTAGTCATTATCTAGTCTCCTATATTTTAGGAGAGAATATTCCACCTGGAGAATATTCTCTTTCAGTTCACACTTCAGTTTGACTAGTTGAGTTGAGTTTAGATGTTGCATTGGGATCATCACCATGCAACATTAGGATCATCACCATGCTAATTCAAAATTACCTTGGTATCATCACCAAAGTGCCGCATTATCCTTGACTCCTTGAGTTAACTCCTCACTACTTTTTGTTCATTCAGTTAACTGAAGACTAGTTGACTAGTTAACTCAACTAGGTGGCAGTTCACTACCGTAACTGCCTGAGAGACTAGAATAGGTGGCAGTTCACTCCCGTAACTGCTGGTGTGTGTCCAGATCACTCTAGACCAACACTATGGTGACTTGGTGCACCTCAAGTCGAACTCATTGAGTTATACAGAGTATATCATGTGTAAATTATTCATTATTCAAAACGGTTAATGAGAATTCTTTATATTATTTATCTCCTTCTTCTTCTTTTTCCAATTATATTTGCAAATGTGTGTATCATTGTTTAGCTAGATATATTATGTGTAGGTAAACACATTTACATGGTATTATCACTGACGAAGTTCTAAGCAAAAGATACACCAAAATTTTTGCAGGTACAACAGATCGAAGACAGCGAAAAGATGGAATTCCAAAAAGAATTCATTCTTACACCTTACAACTATTTTGCATGGAAGGAGAAAATATCCATACATATTCGATCTATAGGGTTGTATAGGTTAACCATGAATACAGATACAGAACCAACATCAGCCATATAAAAATCCAAGTACTTCAATCATATGGATGAGGCACTCGGAACAATTTGCAGTCTTATTTCTCCCTATCTCCTTTTTCATATATCTTCCTGTAAGACTCACAATGAAGCCTAGACCATCTTGGAATGGCTCTTTGGAAAATAGGATGATGTGAGGGGACACATGATGGAGGTGGAGATGCTCACATTGGATCCAAAAATCTTTGAGAATATCCAAGATTTCTTTACAAAATTCAAGGATTTATTGTCGCAACTCAAAGCTTATAGGGTTGATAAATCGAAGGAGGAGAAACAAATGGTTCTCACCATTCTCTCCAAGATTGGACTTGAATTATATGTATTCGTATCCACATTCCATACTATCAAATTCACCTCTGGATCCACCTGGAAGATGCCTTCTCTTGAGGAATTTATCGAATCCTTGACACAAGAGCAAACCAAGCTCATCAACATGGGTGCAATCAAAGGCCCAAGGGTGCATGCACTGACTATGCATGATTGCAGCCACAAATATTAGAAATCTAAAGATAAATATAAGCGGAAATCTCATGCACATACGAAGAAGGAAGGGTACACAAAACCCTTCACAGATGCCTCCGGATCCAAAGGGGAAAAGGGAAGAAAAGGAGAGAAATGCACGTACTGTCACAAAGGATTCCATTCGAAATCCGCATGCATGAAAAAACAAATAGATATGATGTCTCAGATACTTCAGCAAAACAACCTTGGAGATCACATCCCCGAGAGTGAAAAGAAGAAGAAGCCGGAAGATCCAAATTCCAAGAAAGGAAATTCTAGCCATGCCTTGATTGCAATCAACTCCTCTCCCGATGCTTGGATCGTAGATTCAGGAGCATCACCTCACATGGCTACCTCAGAAGTAGTCTATTCTTCTTTGGATGCATGCAAAGGTCCTCCTATTCTGATGGGGTACAACTCTTATGTCGAAGTCATCGGTGTTAACTCTCCAAGAAACCCTCCGTGGTTGCAGACCAGAGGTGCTTGGTAACTTAAGAACTCAATGTTTTTGGTGTTTTTTATCAAAATGGATCAATGGGATGACTAAACCAGAGTATAGCATTCAGACATTCAACATGT
>ML799232.1:55730-68962 GCA_009831015.1 Picea engelmannii | reverse complement strand
AAACTTAAAATTTTTATAATTATTGATTTCAATAAGTCGGCTCCTTACAATAACTTTTCAAGTATTTATATACATGTTATATTCTCTTTTCCTTCACTTTTTTCAAAAACGCTTTCCTGATGATGGACCACACTAGTTTGGTCTGAAACGTCGAAAAACATAAAACCTATGCGATGGATCCGAAAGTACTCTCTGAACAAAACAATGATCGCAAAAGTCTTAGAACACAAATATCAAAGTCCTCAGAACTGATAATGGGGGAGAGTATGTAAATCATCAGATTCATAATCTTTTCCATGAGGCAGGGATTTAGTTGCAACATATAGTTCCCTACACTCCACAGCAAAACGGAGTTGTCGAGCGGAAAAATAGATCTCTAAAGGAGATGGCATCTTGCATGTTGCATGAAAAGTCACTACCACAAAGACTATGGGCCGAAGCACTTAACTATGCAACATACATCCAAAATAGATCTCCTCATAGATATGTCAAGGATAAGACCCCCTACGAGGCTTGGAGTGGCCTCAAACCGGAAGTGGCCCACTTTCATATTTTTGGTTCACGTGCATGGGCCCGGATTCCCTCTGAAAATAGGAAGGCACTTGATCCACAGAGAACTGAGTGCATTTTTGTTGGATACCCCAAATATGTGAACGGATATCAGCTTATTGATCTTTCCTCAGACCTACTCATCATTGAGCGTAGTGTCCAATTCGAGGAAAGTGTCTCGCATGTACCTCAGTAGTTGCATGTAGACACCTTCACTCTTCCACATGTCTGAGATGATGATCATGCACATGATGACTCTTCTTCAGATGAGAGTTTGAATTCAGAGGAATCAAATGATTCAGATTTAGATTCAGTACATTTATATGTAGATTCAGAGCATCCAGATGTAGTTGCAGATCCAGAGCAGAAGCCCAAGTGGGCACAGACTACTCTTCAGGATGTAGGGGATCTCGTTGGTGATCCAACCGATACTAGGAGGACTCAATCTGATTTTGAGGAGCCTCCTATTGCACTCACTACCACTGAACCATTGTCTTCCAGGCATCTTTTCTTGGTTCAGTATTCAGATCCATAGTCTTATGGTGAGGCTGTTGGAAATCCCTTTTGGGAATCCTCCATGTAGGAGGAGTACAACTCCCTCCTCGAGAACCAGACTTGGGATCTAGTTCCCCTTCCTTCTGGGAGGAAAATTTTCATATGCAGATGGGTCTACAAGACCAAGAGCACAGCGGATGGACAAATAAGTAGATACAAATCCAGGCTTGTCACCAAAGGCTTTCAGCAGGTTCATGGTATTGACTATGATGAGACCTTCGCTCTAGTAGCGAAGATGGATTCCATTCGATTGGCCCTTGCCATTGCGGCAGCCAAGGGATGGGAAGTTCATCAAATGGACGTGAAGAATGCATTTCTTCACGGTGATCTCTCTGAGGAGATCTACATGGAGCAGCCCCAAGGATTTATGTAGGACTCATATTTGGTCTGTCGACTGAAGAAGTCACTTTATGGCCTCAAGCAGGCTCCTAGGGCATGGTATTCCAAGATGGACTCCTACCTGTTGTCACGGAACTTTGTACGTTGTAAATCAGTGATCTGTAGGATCTTTTAATGACTATGGTTGATTTTTAATTTTGCATGCGTTAATTAACCATTTGAGAAACTTAGTGAAAGAATGAGGAAAGAAGAGGAATTATAATAGCCATATACACATTTGCAGATCTGAAATAAAATAATAGACAGCAAACCATAACACGCAGATTGATAACGGAGTTCGGCACAACTTTGCCTATGTCTCTAGGCCTTTGTCTCTGTGGGGGAGGCTTCTTTATTTCTATTCAAAAGCTCAAAACTACATCGCTGCAATGACAAATGGATACAAGACTAATCCGGTCATGTTCATCTAGATCTCTAGAACCCTACAAAGAAAACGGAACACAAAACGAACGTCCGGAGCTCCCAGAAATGACCCGACAGCGTCTACTCCTCAATAGCTTCCCTGCATAAAAATGGCTTTGGCTTGGCTTCCCTTCAGCATAACTCTGCTCTGATTGCCTCCTCATGGCCTCAAACAGGCCTGGCTTATATAGATTTGAAGTTGGTTGTTCATATCCAACTTCCTCCCAAAATTTGGGCTTCAAAAATGCCCAATATCTCCCAAAAATGGAGAAAATGCATTAAAATCAGGCTCAATATCTTTTGAAAAATCAAAACTATAACCAAAAATCCAAAAATGAATAAAATCGGGCGCATCCCCAACTAGGCATGCGCTCCCGGTCATATTGTGCCTCCATGTGGCCACGCGCCCATGCGTGGCCCCCCTCTCCGGCGCTAGCTCCTAGTTTTCGGCGCAACCATAGGACCCGTGGCTAGTAGTTGTAACCCTCCGCGCTCTATATGGTAATGGTCCCGAGTCATATGGGACCGCCCGGGGACCAAGGGTTGGACCCTTATCTGAATACACCCCTGTGCTAGTTAAACTCCTACGTCGAGCTCTGGTCGTATGGTCGTGTTCGTTGGACCGTGGGCTGGGACTAAGCCCTGGCCCTTTTCCTCGCCATTTGAAACTACATTCAAATTCAAATATATATTGGGCCATATAGTTAACAAGACTCACCCACGGGCCGGGCGGTTAGCCCAGTCCTGCCAGTCCATTGCCCGGTCGATAGGTCAGGGGTTCGACCCCCGTGCACTCCAACAAATTTTATATAAACCAACGAACCAATCACAGGGTGCCACGTGGTAGCCCATGACTGGGCCACGTGTCACTTCAACAACCAACCAGAACATGCCACGCATCAGTCGTTGATTCATCCACGTCACCTACCACATCAACTGTCGTACTGCCCTGTCAGCCTGCCGTGTCAACTGCTGACGTCATCTGTGCCACGTGTCACCTCTCGATAGGTCCAGTGGTGCACCAAATCAACCTGCCACACTCTGCCATGTGTCGTAACCCAGGGCTGCCACATTTCATCTCCAGAAGATGCCATGTGTCACCTTCAAGAGCTGCCACGTCAGCCTGTACGGACTGTACAGTCATCCCCTTTTTTTTCCCTGTTTGCCTTTTCGGACAGAATGTGATATCTTTCTCATATGAAGCCTGTTTCACGAAGTAAATATACCACCGGAATCAGGAAGACGAGACGGATCCAATGGTGATGGTTTCGTCGCATTCTAAGCATTTTCAATTTTTAGCATTTTTAAACCCTGTCAGGCTTTTGGATCCAATTTCGGATCAATCAGACCCAAATGTATACATGCTCAAGACGGTTGATTCACTTCTACTTTTAGTTTTGTATGTCGATGATTTGTTGATAACCGGTTTCTCAACTTCAGTGATAGTTGCAGTCAAGAGGATTCTTCATGACATGTTTTTTTATGATGGACATGTGTCCGCTACACTTCTTCCTTGGACTTGATATCAGTCAGGATGCATCAGGCATCAAACTGTCTCAAGCCAAGTATGCACGAGATCTCCTTGAGAGATTTCACATGACAGATGGCAACTCTTCTCTGACTCCTTTTCTATCAGGATTCAAACTTGAGGATGGCGGGAAGACTCCACTGGTTGACAGCACACTGTACAAATAGCTAGTGGGGAGCTTTTTGTATCTCACACACTCCAGACCAGACCTCTCATATGCAGTTGGCGCAGTTTCCAGGTTCATGCAGGAGCCGCATGAGCTACATTGGAAAGATGCAAAGCGTATCCTTCGATACGTACAGGGCACCATCACCTTTGGGATTCATTATGCAACAGACTCTACATTAGATCTCATTGGGTTTACTGACTCCGATTGGGCTGGCGATAACATTGATCGCAAGTCTACATATGGTTACTCACTCAGTCTTGGTTTTGGGCCTATCTGTTGGTCGAGCAAGAAGCAAGATGTCATTTCTCTATCTTCAGCCGAGGCAGAGTACAGAGGGGTAGTTAACATAACCATTCAGGCTATGTGGCTACAAGATTTTCTCACTGAGTTGGGCATTCAGTTTCATCGGTCGATTGTCATCTGGTGTGACAACCAGAGCACTCTGAAGTTCTACAAAGATCCAATTCATAGGTAGCAGATGAATCACATCGAGATCCACATGCACTAAATCCAGGACTTAGTACACGATGGGATCATCGACTTACAGTTATGTCTTTCAGCAGAACAGACTGTCAACATTTTCACCAAGACCTTCAATGAGCAGAAATTCCATTCTCTGCAAAGTCGTCCTGGAGTGAAGGACACAGTTTCCTAGTAACTGTAGTTCTTATTTTTACATACATTGTACCTTGAGGGCGGGTTTTTCCCATGAGGTTTTCCCTCTTTCCCCACTTTATTTTCAGTGTATCTTTTGTACTTGGGTACCTAACATGGCCTTGTTGGCGGGACCCAATCTTTATTTTCACCATAGTGATGTTCAGGGGGGGTGTTGGATTTACTTCACACACACCTAGGATTTCTTTTTCCTAATGTTTTTATTTTTTTATTAGTCATAATTAGTCATTATCCAGTCTCCTATATTTTAGGAGAGAATATTCCACCTGGAGAATATTCTCTTTCAGTTCACACTTCAGTTTGACTAGTTGAGTTGAGTTTAGATGTTGTATTGGGATCATCACCATCCAACATTGGTATCACCACCATGGTAATTCGACCTTACCTTGGTATCATCACCAAAGTGGTGCATTAGACTTGATTCCTTGAGTTAACTCCTCACTACTTTTTGTTCAGTCAGTTAACTGAAGACTAGTTGACTAGTTAACTCAACTAGCTGGCAGTTCACTCCCGTAACTGCCTAAGAGACTAGAATAGGTGGCAGTTCACTCCCGTAACTGTTGGTGTGTGTCTATATCACTCTATACCACCAATATGGTGACTTGTTTCACCTCAAGTCGAACTCATTGAGTTATACAGAGTATATCATGTGTAAATTATTCATTATTCAAAATGGTTCATGAGAATTATTTCTATTCTTTCTCTCCTTCTTATTCTTTTTCCAATTCTCTTTGCAAATGTGTGTATCATTGTTTAGCTAGATCTATTTTGTGCAGGTCAACACATTTACAAAATTATTTATTCAAATAAACGAAACCATGAATGACCATCGACGTGTCATATTATCATAGATGTTCAAGGAAAAAGAATGCATTGTTGTAAGAATAGGAGACTTTGACATTGACTGTGTTCTAGATGAGGAAACACCGGTGAATATCATGACAGGGAGAACTTGGGAAGCTATAGGGATGCTTGATATGATCCCTTCATTAGGCGGAATAGGACTATTCAGAGGAAAGTTGATAAACGTATGTGGGAATCTCGCTCGCGTACCTATGAACGATAATGGAACCTCGACAAAAGAAGATTTTGAGATTATTAAATTTATTGAAGACAACGCCCTATTTACCATGTTACTAGGAAAACCTTGGATTAATAGAGATCAAGCCATATGAAAGGAAGAAGAAGAAGTTTTGGAGAAGAAGAAACAAAAGTTAAAAGATTTCATGACTAGAAGGATCGCACACTTGATTGCAGAATAGGAGAACAGATCGAAGCTATTTAACACCAGATACCCTGATGTCAAAGTTGTAAGAACCATAGAAGACCAATAGAAGACTGAAGTACGTATCCTAGATAAAGAAGAGGTATCACCCCTGAATCCTAGGAAAGAATCTCAACAACCCGAAGTGACTATGTCAAAAGAAGATAAGAATCAGAATGGAAAAAGGCATACTAAGACAAAGCTTACTGGAAAGAAGGATAGAAAATTAAGTAAGAAGAGAGATAAGATCGACAAGTTGCAGAAGGTTTCAGAGGGAACCTCATAGAAGGAAAATTTGTAAAATTGGAGCTTCGTCGGAATATCATAACAGCGACACATGAAACTTCGCCATGACAAAGCAATATAGCCATTGGGGAACGTTATAACCGTTAGATCAATTCTCCAAATGGATAGAAATCAATTTATGGCCAGCCAACTTTCCATCTGACCGTTGAGATTGTGCCATAACGGACAGAACCGAGCTAATGAAGACCTCATACCCATTGCAGGTGACCTGTTGTCGAGTTACCTATTTATCCCACCATTCCATGCACCGAGAACGCTTTTACCAATTGATGATTTGATCCCACGGACTGTGTTGAGTTTATACCATGATCATCGTTCTTTTGCTCTCTCTCTCTCATTATTGTGTCTAAGCTACCCCCCCCTGAACACGAGATTGTTAACCCTGAGTGTGTATGTCGGACGAGTTGAGTGATGTAGAAAGAGTTGTTGAGGAATTTTTGATCGACCTGATGAATGAAAGATTCATGTTGATGTCTATAGGTATACAAGAATCATGCATGAGAGAACTGCCAGCTTCTCCATCCACTTCTCGAGGAGAAGGACCATCCTGGTCATCCGATGAGAAGCGAACTAAGCACATAGATGACTTAGTGAATGATGAATTGATCCCGACTATATTACCCATTTATGTACCACCCTTGAGCAGTGTTGTAAACTGTGATAGCGTACCTAGATATTTTGAGTACACCTTGGTCATTGCATACCTCTCGAAGGGGACACGCACAGTGCGAGCAGACCAAGATAAGACAACAGTGTTGAATTTTAGTGACTTCAACCTAGGATATCGCAAAGTCTAAAACATGTTAGCCCCACATAAGTACTTGACTAAAACTAAAGAGAAGAATTCAAAGATCGTCCCTCAGCAATGGACCCATAACCTCGCGCAATCCACCCTGCTAAACGTCATGAAGATTCCTCACCTCGAAAGACACCAAGAGGTGAATGCATGTGTCAAGTTGTTGTTGTCTTGTTACCATGGTGGATATTTATGGTTGAACCGTAGTATAACATTCGATCTGACGTTGATCCATCTGATCACGGGGATAAGCATGAAAGGACCTGACCCATAGGAATTATATCCTATAAAATCCATGGACCACGCTCTCACTCAAAGGATCAAGGACACTTATGGCTATGTTTAGAAAGGAACGCAAGGCTACAAGGTGGCTTCTATCTAGAGTGGTGCAATGTGTCTCGCCTATCAAATGATTGCAGGGAAGTTAGTACGCAAGAACCGACCCACCCAAGTGACTGGTTTTGTAGTTGACCTTGCAGGGAAGTGCGCGAAGGGCCTACAAATGAATTGGGCAAAGCACCTGGTGAACCAATTAGAACTTAACTGCAGAGAATCCCAGGATCAAGGGTACGAATTTCATTTCATCTAGCTATTGATCCTGATCGCTTTCATCGCCTGGGAGATGCCGAAAGGTGCGAACTTCCCAGACATCGAGCCATTTAAACCATTGGCCGCAAAGTTCAATACAATGTGGTATTCTAATGACATGAATAAGCAATGGCAGACAAATGTCATGTTCCATACATACTACAACCAGTTGAAGATAGCCATACAGTCCAATCCTCACATGACATCAAACACTTTACATTGATTCAGGCCTTTGATGAAGCTCAGCACAGACCGACATTTCATTTATATCATAGCGTGAGCCGACGAGCACAAGTAGCAACTTCAATCCTATTATAAGCTAACAGAGGAGAACTTGGAGGAGATCACCAAGGATTGGTTGGCAGACCTCCTCATTCTAGCAAAACCTGCGGAGATATCCGATATAGATAGCCCAGAAACTGTGCAAGATACACCCGGATCAAGCAAGACAAAGAAGACTGAAGAGGTCCATGATTTAGACAGCGCATCCATGAAGACCACTTCCATTTCACCCAAGCAAGGAGGTGATGGTGCATAATTGAATGACACAGATGTCGAATAGAAGCAGGGTGACGAGGTTGATCCCCTGAAAAAGAGGAAAGGTTCGCTTCTGAAACCTTCCCCCCAAAAAAAATCAAAGGCCACTATGACAAAGATGCATACCATCCTCACCTATGATTACTTCAAATTCCTTGTAGTAGCCCTGAATGATGCTTCGCTAGAGATAGATGCTTCGCTAGAGATAGAAGAGAAGCAAGAAGAAAAGAAAGAGGAGTTGTATGATCAAATCATGATTGAACTCTGAGGAGTACAACAAGCCCTACATCCATCCATGCAGTCTCCACTGCGCTGGGAGATCCAGAAGTGGGATATGAGCCAGTTCAACTCCACCGAATAGTTGATACAATCGAAGCTCGCCTTCGATGAGCGCAAGAGGAAACAGTGCAAGCCACCCAGGATTTGGTACAATTACAGGGAGTACTTGTCGAACAACGCAATGCTGGAGAACGGGAAAATCTTACTCTCCAAGCGAAGTGGGATGAAGAAAAAACACAACTGCAGCAAAGCAAGGAACATTTGCTCACAGAGTAACTCAAAATAAAGGAAATGGTCAACAGATCACTTCGCTTTGTAACAGTTGTAGAAGTAAAGAACGAAGAACGAGTTCCACAACAGGTGGCACAACTTGAAGAACTAATCCAACATCGCATAGCATATTTAGAGCTATGCATTGTGCTCGAGACCCCTCGGGACGTAAGGGACCAGCGAGAAGACACTGCACACAGTGCAGTTGACAGACTAAAGGACCTTACCTTAGAATGCAAGCAATTCGTTGATCGCAATGCCCAGACATATGAGAAACTTACTGAGAACCCATAGTTGCAAGCACTGGAGTCGCATCTCTAAGAAGCGAAGCAGCATACAATGACACTACAGGCATTGTTGAAGTCTTTGTCAGCTATGGAGAGAATGAAGAGATATCAAGAGCAGTGAACCTCCCAGTAGCAATTCCATAATATCCAGAGCAGAGTTATGGAGATAACTCAGAAACTCCAACCGGTACAAGATAAAGCCTATCAGTTGTTTATAGAGGTAGAAGGCCAGGGAGTAGAACTAGATCAGGTCAGCACCACAGCAGAGTAGTACCTGGAAGGACTTGTGAATGATGCAATCATTCATGAATTTGTTGAAAATGAGCGCGTAGCACAGAGCAAGTCGAAGCAGTTTGAGCCAATATCGAAGCGTTCGAAGCAGAACTTCCTACATCAGAGTGACTCGGGATGAGTCACAGGTGAGTGTTGGGGGCATGTTGGCCCTTGACTAGGTTTTGTTTATAGCTGGTCAATTTTGACCTATTTTTGGACTTCGACAACCTGTCGAAGGAGGAGCGCAAGACGAAGCAGAGATCGCGGGATCTCGGCCCCTTTTTGGTTCATTTTTGGGATGTGAGAATATGTAACAGGAATGGGATGTCAGCCCATGGTTTTACCCATGTTTAGGCCTATTTTGTATGTATAAATAGATGTATAGGTAATGTAAGGAAGATAATGAAGGCATCTATGTGATGTTAGTATGCAAGTAGGCTAAGTGCCAAGAGTTGGATTTGTTAGCGATCAAATAATTCATTCTGAAATTTGTTGAAAAGTGATGTCTTATCTTGCGGGGGACTTTTGACTACCTTCCTGAGCTCTAAATGCATATTTGAAAGAACCATTGGAAATATTAGGATTTCTATATGTCAATCGACTATTCAAGTGTGTAAAATGGACTCTCCGCGACTCAAAAATTTGATTTTTCCCAAGGCAGTTTTCATTAAAAAAATATGCGTTTTCAACAGCTATTTCGCCATGAACTTTGCTAGTTAGTTGTTGAAAGCTCTGATTTTCAATAGCTAAAGGGTCGGATTTAGGACAAAAGAGCTGGTGAAACCTGTTACATGGCAGCAAGGTCGTATTTTTGCCTAGATCTGACTTTTTCTCAACCAAATCTTTCAAGGTTGGTTTCTAAAGATGAATAATAATTAAATACATCATATTTAAGGTTTTATCTTGATGTATTATGTGTTTAAGAAGGTGGAAAGGTAAAATTGGTGACCTATTTTATGAGCAAAAAACTGTTTTTTTTTTGCCAAAGGTGACAAATTCGAATTTCCTATGAAGATGCATCAACCTTGGAAGGTTTTCTACATATGTCAAAGAGTTTGGAGGACATGAAGACTATCAAGATAGAGTTTGACCCCTTAAATAGGATCTTTTCCTATTTTGTTTTGACTTTCCATTTTTAGTATTCTAGATCCATTTTTATAGGATCTCATCCTACACTTGTTGTATCTATTTTGATTTGACTATTTTTAGCAAATCTGATCCATCTTTCAAGGATCTAGATTTCATCTTGTAAGGCTATAAATCCAAAGACATTGGGAGCACCAAAGAGTTCAATCTTGGATACATTTTCCTACTGTACTAGACTCTTATCTTGATAATAGAATCACAGTCTTCTTTTGCTTTCAATGTCAGATTTGTTCATGTACTTCATTATTCTATACTTTACTTCAATTTAGCTCAGCTTCTAAGAATTGTTATCTTCTTATTAAGCTCATGAACTTGAATTAAAGGACTTCTTACTATCTTGTATGACCCTGCACATTGTTGTATTTGGTTATCTAGACTAGTATTCTTCATACCCTGTTCCAATTACTTTGTTGTCTAATTACTGATTTCTAAAAGCACTGTCTTATTCGAATGCATGATAAGTGGTACATTTCATTAGCTATTGAGTTATCCCATTATTCCAAGCATACCAAATTTACCATATTATTGAGTTACCAAGCATCTTTGGCCTACAACCCCAAAGAGTTTCTTGGAGAGCAAACAGGATCTATGTGATCAAGAATTGTAAGGCTTTGTGCATACTGTGTGAGACTTGCAAAGTTAAGTGCAAGTCATTGTAGCAAGACTGTGGAAGGCTTAGTGCTGGAATGCAAGGAAGAAGGATCTAGCGAGCTGCACAGATCTTACGTCCTGTGCGGAGTAAGGGTTTTGAGGCTCTGTGCTTGTAACTAATTGATTGAAGACAATAAAGAAGAAGAGTTGGTGGACATAGCCCCGGGGTGGGGGTGAACCACATAAACACTGCTTTTTTATGCTTTGTGCTTGTCTTAATGTGTTTATAAACTCTCTTGCTAAGTGCTTTGATAGAGATAGATAAATCTTCTCATGCTTTGTGCTAATGATGTGTAAGAATGTTAGATCTGATCCACATGAAGATGCTTAGTTCTTGATCTGCTGGATATAACTTGCCTGTTAATGATCGAATGCTTAAATACATCAAATCTGAGTGAATGATGCAATGCTTTGTTCTATCTGCGCAGTATTTATTGGTTGAATATTGATGAACTATTGATACTAACTTCCCTGTTAAGTATTATAATCACAAATTTGTGTCCCAGCTAAGGTTGCAGACACTTGAGTCCTGCAATCACCCCTATCTCTACCACGGGTGAGACTTCATCTCCTTCGCAGGTGTTGTCGAAAGGGTCGGTAGTTAGAGTTATGTTGGTGCGTTGTTGTAGCATTGAACCCTGGGTCTGCCCCTGTGCCAACAAATGGTTCCATTGTCGGGACCTGAAACTGTGATTGCTGGGAACTGAGAAAGAAGAAGCTTTGTGAAAAGATTCATCCTGAAATTGTGAAAGCTTTGTGCATAGATCTATCACTCTGGTGCACAGTACTCTACTTAGTTGTGAAGCTCAGTGCCAAGAAAAGAAGTTTGATCTGAAGAAAAGAGGTTAGATCTGGAAAAAAAAAGTGGTTAGATCTATAAGCTCTGTGCTCTAATAAAGGTAAGAATAGTATAAAAATTCTATATTTGAAAGCTTTGTACTCTGTAAAAGTAAGATAAGTGGAAATTTTTGTTTCTAAAGTATGGATCTAGGCATGTTTGATAGGTTTTGTCCTCGCTTGAAAACTAGGGCACTAATAGATGAAAGAAGGCTTGATACGAATAGATCTAATAAGAATAGTGAAAGATATGTTATACCTATGCATAGAAAGAATGTTTGGACTAACAAATGGATGCAGGATCCTAGAAAGAATTTGTTGTTGGTTAGCTCCTATGATCCTAGTGCATAGTACCAAAAAGGTTGGGGATCATTTAAACGAAAGAGAGGATTAACCCTCTGTTATAGTTGCAGAAAACTAGGACATCTTGCTAAGGAATGCAGTGGGAAAAGACCTAGTTGTCTTTGTTGTAAAGCTATGGACCATGAAGTGTTGGATTTCCCTAGAATGATTGTTAAGCTGGAAGAAATGAATCTGAATAAAGAAAACCCTAAGGCAGATCCAGAAATGGCAGAACCCCAGAAAGAATCAGAGAAATTATTTCTGCAAATAAACGAAACCCTGAATGACCATCGACATGTCAGATTATCAAAGATCTTCAAGGAAAAAGAATGCATTGAAGTAAGAATATGAGACTTCGACATTGATTATGTTCTATATGAGGAAATACTGGTGAATATCATGACAGAGAGAACTTGGGAATGTATAGGGAGGTCTGCTATGATCTTTTCATTAGGTGGAATAGGACTATTCAGAGGAAAGTTGATAAACCTATGTGGGAAGCTCGCTTGCATACCCATGAATGTTAATGGAACCTCGACAAAAGAAGATTTTGAGATTATTAAATTTATTGAAGATAGCGCCCCGTTTACCATGTTACTAGGAAAACCTTGGATTAATATAGATCAAGCCAGATGAAAGGAAGAAGAAGAAGTTCTGGAGCAGAAGAAACAAGAGTTAAAAGAATTCATGACTAGAAGGATCGCACACTTGATTGTAGAACAAGAGAACAGATCGAAGCTATTTAACACCAGAGACCTTGATGTTGAAGTTGAAAGAACCCTAGAAGACCAAAAGAAGATTGAAGTTCCTATCCTAGATAAAGAAGAAGTATTACCCCTGAATCCTAGGAAAGAATCTCAACAGTGTAAAGTGACTATGTCAAAAGAAGATAAGAATCAGAATGGAAAAAAGCATACTTAGACGAATCTCATTAGAAATAAGGCTAGAAAGTTAAGTAAGAAGAGAGATAAGATCAACAAGTTGCAGAAGGTTCCAGAGGGAACCTCGTAGAAGGAAAATTTGCAAAATTAGAGCTTCCTCGAGATATCAGAACAATGACACATGGCATTTCGCCATGACGAAGCAATATAGTCGTTGGGGGATGTTATAACCATTAGATCAATGCTTCGAACAGATAGAAATCCATTTATGGCTAGCTAGCTCACCATCCGACCGTTGAGAGCATGCCATAAAGGATAGAACTGAGTTAATGAAGACCTCATACCTATTGCAACCGACCCGTTGTCGAGTTACCTATTTATCCCACCGCGCCACGCACCAAGAACACTTTTACCAATTGTGTAAGGTAGCTAGAGAGGTAGTGGGGGGGGGCAGAGGGCCTATAGTGATAATAGTGGAGGTCATTCAATGTAAGGTGG
>ML799232.1:17078-47432 GCA_009831015.1 Picea engelmannii | reverse complement strand
TTGAACCCCTTTATATAGTGCTACCATCACCTAAGAACATTCTAGAGGAGGAATCTTCTAGAAGTAGAACCTTCTAAGAAGTCCTCTTACATTTATTATATCTAATTACCCATTTATTATATCTAACTACCATAGTGGACCTTGTTTAATAATATAGTGGACCTAGTCCACCTTACATTGAATGACCTCCACTATTATCACTATAGGCCCTCTGGGCCCCCCCACTACCTCTCTAGCTACCTTACTAATTGAGAATTCGAGCCCACATACTACGTTGAGTTTATACTGTGATCATCGTGCTTCTTCTCTCTCTCTCTCGTTACTATGTCTAAGCTACCCCCCCGAACCTGAGATTGTTAACCCCGAGCGTGTATGTCAGACGAGTTGAGTGTTGCAGAAAGAGTTGTTGAGGAAGTTTCGATCGAACTGATGACAAAGAATCATGTCGATGTCTACAGGTATAAAAGAATCATCCACAAGAGGACTGTTAGCTTCTTCATCCACTGCTCGAGGATGAGGACCATCCCAGTCATCCGATGAGAAGAAAACTAAGCACAGAGATGAATTAGCGAATTCTAAATTGATCCTGACTATCTTACCCATTTATATACCACCCTTGAGCGGTGGTGTAAACCACGACAGCGTACCTAGATATTTCGAGTACACCTTGGTCACTGGGTACCTCCCGAAGGGGATATGCACAGTGTGAGTAGACCAAGATAATATCGCAACGTTGAAGTTTAGTGACTTCAACCTGGGAGATCGCAAAGTCTACAACATGTTAGCCCCGCATAAGTACTTGACTAAAACTAAAGGGAAGAATTTGAAGATCATCCCTTAGCAATGGACCCATAACCTCGTGCAGTTCTTGTAAACTATTGATCGGGATCATGGACACAATGGGTAGTTCTTCCTGTGTGAGAAAACCTTGGCAAGGAAAGATGGATCACACGAGGGACTGTATAGCAGAGAAGGGGATGCCTAATCCTAGGCCTAGAGGGTGAGTGACCGTAAGGAAGATGAAACCATGACAGTTCTTGTAAACTATTGAATTGGGATCATGCAGCTAATGGGCATGTCAAGGAAAACCAATGATCCTGGATAACAAAACAACCATGTGGATACAAATCCACAAACTGCGCAGATAATTATTGTGCTAAGATTATGAAATTTTCCTAGAAATTTTTTTATACAATGTTTTTGCATAAGACTATGATTAACGTGCTTGTTGTCCAAGAATTATTGAAAGAAGGTGACCAAGATTAAAGGTCTGAAAAAGAACCTAACCAAGGAAGAAGGATCAAGATTTTTGAAACAGCTAAATGAGAAAGGCATGACAGGTGTTTTGAGAAAGAACATTGAGGATGGTGTTCCTTTAAGGGGGAGGGAATTGTAACACCTTTGTTTCCCCCATCTTGTAATTATTCATAAAATAGGATTTACCATGCTAAGGCATGTGGACAGTGTAAACGTATTATTGTTTGAGTTGCCAATAACTGACTATGGAGGTGAAGCCTTGAAATTATTGGCCATGATATCACTAGAGGAAAGAATGTGAAAACTATAAGGGAGGGTCATTATATCAAATAATCCCAAATTCCATTGATAAGGATAATAAACCTCCTTCAGATCCCAAGAAAAGAAATTAGTTAATGAAGAAAGGACTAGTGGTTGAATTATCAACCACTCCCATGAATGGAAGCATGGCCAAAACTGCATAATGTTAGCCCAAAGTACCACTGGGTATGACAAGCCAAGCTGACCGGAGTTCCCTTCTGACAAAAGGAACAGGATGGGTCGAGAACCATCCTAGAAGAAAGATATACAAATGGATAAGGAGAATGTGCGGAGATCTCCAAGGGATAATGAAGAGAAGGCTACAAGCTTAATGCTAAGTGAGCATCTGATAAAACTCACTGAGGCCATAACAGAGAAGAAAAACTCTAAAAGTTTGCAAAGAACAGAACCTGAGCAGAAGATGAAACAAAGAAAGAATCTTTGAGAACTGCAAGAGTTCCCTAGTGATATCATGGTTTGGCACGGGGGTGGCCAGAGTGATAAGAATGAATTCCTTTGAGCCTATGGTCGGGTGGAAGAAAGAACACCCACAGTCAGTTAGTTGGCTACCACCTGTAATAGATAAGTAATCTCATATCTTGTGTATTTAAGTGGTACTGTGAATTAAGGTTGGATATCCTATGAATGTTGCAAGGATGGATATGTTAGCTTAATGATTTATACTATATCCCTTTTTTCATCTGCTTGATTGTGTAATTAGGCAAGTAGGAAATTATATGGATTGGACATGTTTTATACTCGTAAATGATTGTGCCCTATGGTGGCTTAAGCTAGAGCCACGAATTGTGAGTTTGTCAACCTTGGGCATAGTTTCATGTATGCATGTCGACCCTCCTAGTCATTCTGAGGCCCTTGGAGGAAGGAGTCTGCTAAAGCTTAGGAGAGCAGGCTCTTTACGAGGAAAGTAGAGGCCGAGAACCCCTTAAGTTATAGAGATTAAGGAATGAGCGTAAGGGGTGCACGGAAGAATTATTCCAAGCGTTACGTTCAAGAGAAAGAGCGCAAAGCTCTTAATCCTTTTAGATCCAACAAAGCTCAGGAAGAATAGCGAGTTTGAAGTATCGAAAGGGAAGGTTCCTTTGTTTGGATGACGAATGAAAGAGAACTTCTCGGGAAGAGCCAAGGTCTGTTGTGACCGTTAGATACAGGAAGGAGTGTGGGAGTCAACCCCTTAAGTCCTTAGGACTTTGCAAGTTTGGTGAATTAATCTAGACCTTAGATATGAGGATGCCCGGTAGCCGTCCCGGCCGTCAAAGCTATGAGTTAATCAGTCTGGCGCTGACCAACTCTAGGAGATTTCAATCGAGGAGTGAGTCAACCTCCCGAAGTCCCGAAGAGTCAAAGTCCACCCTAGCCGTTGGTGCCAGGATACACGTGGCACCAGATCCTTCACTTCGGAGGTTTAGTGCTCCGAAGGAAAATGGATTGTGTGAAGCGAGAACTCCCGAAGGCCGAAGTGCTAGATTTTATCCTAACCGTTGATAGTAGGGGATGTGTGTCCAAAGATCTAACACTCTGGGAGGATTACACTACAGAGGTTTGCGTTGGTGAGCACGTTCATATTTCCAAAGTGCAAAGCCCCGAAGTGATATGTATTCGTCGATTCATGTTAGACACACGTCAATATATCATGAACTCCGTGTGAAATCCTTTTGAGAGAAGGTGAGTGTGGAAAGGTAGAAACTCCCGAATGCCGAAATCCTGAAGTAAACCATGATCGTCGACCGCTAGAAAGGTGTGTGGTGATAGATTGTGAACTCCGAGTGGAAGCACTCCAGGAGAATGCGAAGAAGAAGATTTTGAAATCGTCCAAGCTCGAACAGCCGAAGCAATCAAGAATCATCGATCTGCGGGAGGACACATGTCATCAGATCGCGGAATCAGGGTAAAACCATTCCGAGAGAAATAGAGAGTGAGGAAAATGGATATCTGAGATCTCCGAAGGCCGAAGTCCCAAAGGATACGAGGTTCGTTGATTTAGAGAGGACACGCGTTAGTATATCTCAGTCATTAGATCGTCCGAAGTAAATCTCAAGTGTTGGATCATCCAGGATGAATCTGGACCATCTGACCCAAAAGAGATGTGGTGTAGATTGGTGGATTCTGGGTAGAGGCTCGACGTAATTCATAACCATCATATCAAGAGGACAGGTGGCATAAATCTATATATTTTGGGTAAAGACCCAAAGCAAGACTCAACCATCTCATTCAAGTGGACACATGGTAAGAATCTTCTTACTTCAAGGGGAAGTGAAGTCTGAGATTTGAGATCTCAGAAGTTCGGATACCCAAAGGAGATCTCGATCATTAATCAGGAAGGGAGCTAAAGGACCGTTGATCTGGTTGAAAGGGCCAAAGTCCTGAAGCAGAAGTAGAACCATTGGATTGGGAGGACGCATGGAAGACGATCTAAAATTTCGTAGAAATCACTCTGGAATAAACGAGAGTTTGAGAATTGAAACTCCTGAAGGCCGATCTCACAGAGAATATCGTAGTTGCACATCTAAAGGGACAGGTGTCAGCATATCTTCCATTTCGAAATATTGTCATACGGAGAAAAGTAAAGATTTGAGAGTTGAAAACTATGAAACCCAAATCACGAAACAAATCATGTTCGTTGATTTGAAAGGGTCGGATCTGATCCGTAGGTTCAAAAGGGACATATCTAAGCCATCATTTCAAAAGTATTGTCAAGATCATGATATCAATGGTCACATCGCATTGCAGGGACAGAAGGTGTTCGAAATTTAAAAATTTGAGGTTGGGCCACAATCCAGACCACGGTATTGACAAAAGGACACGTGGTGGCTCGTGGTGAATTGTGGGGTGAAAAGTAGTTTGGTTCCAAACCACTCTTGGTCACACCCACAATCGCGTAATTGGTGTTCAGTCATAACCCGCGGTCATATGCAATTGTCGCCAAGAGAAAAGGGGCTAACGCCAAAACTGAGACTTCGCTGAAGCACGAAGGAGAAGGTCACGGGTATCATAAGACCTGTGCCAAAGGCCGAAAGGGCTTGTGTTTTATTAAGAGGTGAGACTATCAAGGTCTCAAACTCTCATTTGAATTAGAGAACCAGAGAATCTTGATCGGAGGGTTGGGCTGAGTCCCGGACTTTCCAAATTAGAAATCCTGGATGGAGAATATGTCCATTAAGAAAAGAAAAAAATTTCACGCCCCACCGTGGGTGTGTTACACATGCATTGATTAGAAGAGAAATATTCTGGAATTTCATGAGCTCTAGGAGGAACTCCTTCTTTAGTCTCCATGGGGACATTGTCTTGGTCGTTGGTACCTGACCCAATGATAGATCCTTCTTATTATGAGGAAAAAATCTCTATGGTCATAGGAAAACCACAACAGATGGAACGACACCCAGAAACCAACTCTAATCTCAAGTATGTTATATAAATGAAATGCTAACAAGAGAAGGCTAGAATCCTACTTCGCATGAATGTCCGAAGAAGACCATCGTTGAGCACACGACCCAAAGCTTTACACCCGCAACTTGTATTCAACAACCAAGATACGTAAGCAAGTGTTAAGGATATATAATTTTAGCATATAAATAAGCATAGTCCATTAACATACATAACAAATATTCCCATGGAAAGAAATGAAAATATTTGCAAGATATCAATTGGATGAGAAAAAATTATTTCTATTAATGTAAACAACAGAAGTACATAGGTGACAAACTTTTGTAACGACACACATCAAAACTGATAAACTAAGTCCCTCCAGTTGGGCCTCCACCACTTCAATCCTCCACAAATGCAAGCTCACATGTACGATTCAACGAGGCTCTCCATCACAAGATAGGAAGAGCTTGGGGGGTGAACACAAGAAGTTAATACTTTTAAGGAAAAAGGGATGCAGGCTCAATTGAGATGAAATTTCCCCAGAGTGTCTTTGCTCTCAATGATGAATTGTCAAATACCTTCAAGGTTTTTATATGGCTCAATTTATAGCCTCCAAATGGAATTGAAGGGTCAAGTCAGAGCGTTTCTACTATACGTAAGGTCAAGGATCATAGATCTCATGACATGGCATGGAAACCTGATGCAATTTTAATTTTTTGAGATCCAAACTTGATGTACGTGGGTTGTAATGGAGAGACCCACGTATGTTCATGTTCTACATAGCTGAGAGTTCATGTACATGTATAAAAATGAGTATTTTAAGCTCTGGGTTGATAGAAAAAAGGGTAAATGAAGTCTGCAGAGGGAAATGGAAGGCCATCAGAGAAAGATGCATGGAGTGTGGAAAAATTTTCTATAACAGATGCCCCCTAATGTGTGAGGTCAGAGCAGTATAGACGATGGTTGAAATACATTATAATTCCCAGAAGTGGAGTAATGAAGACTTAGCTGGAAGCACTAGTTTCTCATGAGAATATTACAATTCATAATGACTTTGTACACATTGCTTCCAATATGAATTAAATTACAGATCCATGTGGATATATATCAAATATTTTTTCATGGCCATGAATAGGAAATACAAAGTGGACATATGCCATAGGTTGTCATAGTCACGAACAAGACACAGTGGAGTCAAGTCTCAAAATCAACTGAAGATATATGTATACAATGGAGTACAATTTGATCTTCCATGATCATTGAAGTCATATAGGTATTGGTCCAATGAAAGATGACATCATATATGGGGTGCTACTAGTGTAAGTTGGAGGTCTTCTACAATATTTGTCGAAGGTGCAAGTCCTCATTATGTGAATAGAGGAGTTTAATTCGAACACAATGAGACTTCGTTTGATTATCGGTCATTAAGGTATATCGTTAACAAACATCAGACAACCCACCGATAATGAAAGTAGGTGTCAAGGAATCAAGTACATTCAACAAGTGTGAATAAGGGTGTTGAGGTCGAATACTTGAAGAATCCATCGATCAAGAGACATTGATCTATTCCAACCTTTCGATGGTGAGAGAACTTGCCACTAATGAGTACAAGCCTCTAGGTACTCATAGGACTCTAGATCTCAATTCCAGAATAGATGATTTGAAGTTGATGGAAGGAGACCCATTGAAACGAGAGCATTAAGGAATCTCTCCTCATCCAGCACGAAGTACAAATCAATAGCTTGATGATTATGAGGATCTCGGATGAATAGGATGTTCATGAACTAATGACCATGTGCATATCTCACATGCACTAGATGCAAGTAGTACATGAAAGAGACCCTCTGAATAACAGCCAATGAGGAAGAATTCTGACAAAGGAGAGGAAAATATCAATAGGGCTAATAGAATCCAAGACACTGCATGATTCCCAATGTGTGAATAGATTTTTTACCATCGAACACAAGGGAAACCCCCCAGTCAGCAACCAATGAGGAGATGCCATTTGTTGGGTTCAAGGTTACCTACCAATGATGAAAGTAGGCCTAGGGTGTAAGGTAGGAAAACAACTTCATGTGATTCTGAGATATACTAAGGGTATGGCCAACATGTAAAGTCAAGAGTTATGAGGAGTGGCCGACACAGGATTTATACTTCCTTTGAAAAAGAGCATGAGACATATGGATAACTCAGGAAGCATAGACTTAACATCGATCATTGACAAAAGTTTGTGATGTAGGAGGCATCAACAAACTGTCCATAGGGGCTGGAATAATAACCAGTCAGAGGAGTAGAATCTAAGTAATGAGCTCAGCTTCCTAAGGTCATGATAAACCCAAACCTCGAGTAAAAATGGACTCAAAATTTTATGCTTTGTTCAAAGGCCACATGACTGTTGTCAATAGGAGATAATATTCTTTTCCCGCCCATATTTTTTTTGGTTTTTTTTGTAGCCAAAGAAATGTTATGATACAGGAGAAGAAATGAGTGTCACGAGTAAGCAAATAGGTCCAAGCAGTGGAACATACCTATGCTCAATGCAGGGAGGTGCATGTGGGGCATGGACACTCGGGGGGATGTTTCCTCTACGGGTAAAGGGTTTCAAGCTGCAAAGGATATATGAAAGGCATTGCTTGGCTAGTGATGAGAATTGTTGGGGAAAGATGCTTATAACGAGAAAGCGTGAGCCGACAATAGGATCAACAATGCAAGCAGGATAATTGGATGCAATTACAACTTAACTCAAAAGTGTCCTTTTTCGTAGATGTTAGTCCCCTAGGCCCAAAAAAGTATAAAATAATACCCAGGAGAAATCTTCTAGCCAATGGTGACGAGAGTATTACTTTTTCGTAAGTAGTCTACTTTGTCTGGAAAAGGGTTAAAATTATACCAAATAAATGTCCTTTCAAAACCATTTAACGAGTGTGAAAGAGACAAGTTTACTCTGTAATATTTTTCATTTTTTGGAGTCTAAAAAGAGCTTAACTAAGACTCTAGGATGTTGTTCTAAGAATCATGTCATGGTGAAGGCCAAGGCTCCCATGCAACACTTCTTTTGAAATCCAACAACTCACTGGTAGGTGACACAAGTTTGGGAGAACCCAACACTTTCCAAGTTGGGGAGGATAAAATACTTGCAGAGGATCATTCATCTACAATATATCAACGAACGCCCATTATCTGGAAGGGTGAAAAAGAAGGAAGAAGAGGCTCTACAAGGTCATTCCAATCAAAGGAAACCATCCTAGGACTTGGAGGGATCGTACTCAGAGAGAGTGGAATGCTCCCTTGTTCAGAAGGTACAGAACTAGAAATTATAAGGACATGGTCGGAAGAAGCATCACCCCCCAAAAGAAGAGTGGGATTGACTAAATATTGTATCAGCAATGTCACTTCCTTAGACTTGTCACTCTCCAAGAGAAGAGTGTGATTGATCGAAGATTGCATCAGCACGACCACTTTTTCAATCATTGGTTTAATAGGATGTGAGACAACATGGTCAAGAGACACATCACTCCCAAAAACAAGAGTGGTGTTGGATGAATATTGCATCGGCACGACCATTGTTTGAACAAGATGTGAGACAACATGGTCAAGAGATGCATCACTCCCCAAAACAGGAGTGGTTTCGGCCGAATATTGCATCGGAAGGATTGTTGGTTGAACAGGATGTGAGACAACATGGTCAAGAGATGCATCACTCCCAAAAAAGGGAGTGGTTTCGGCCAAAGATTTCATCGGCATGACCATTGTATCAACCAAAGAAGGATTAGAATGTTGGGAAACCAAAGACAACTTAGAACCTGAAGGGCCACTAAACTCACAACGCAATACAAAATCCTAAGGCCAACTAATAATCAAAGAGAGCACTCCTAAATAAAGATAAAATCTAATGCACACAAACAAGATATAATGGTTGAAAGGGACCTCTCGAACTAAAGTAGGTATGCCTCGCCCAAGATGGGCTTGAGACTCTGGAAAAATAGAGTGGAGGTATCAGAACCATTTATAAGGACACTCGTAGGCTTCATAGTGCAATCGGTCATATCCCTCCTGAGAGGAAATCCTCCATAAAGTTTGTGTGTTTTCCAATCCCTATCTGACCCAGGGTACCTGTAGAATAGCCCTTATAAGCAACCTATGTGGCTACCTATGTCAAGCAACTAGATTCACCACAATATAACCAATGTGTAGGTGAGAAGTTGCAAGTCTGGTCCACCGTATGGGAAGGGTAGCAAAGCCCAAAACCTTGAAAGCATTGCCTCTCAAGGAGGTAAAGGCACTAGCAAGACCCCTAAATACGAATAGAAGCCCATAAATATACCAGACACTAAGAAGGTATTAGAGGGCTATCTCTGCAACCAACTTCGCATGACCTTGTGCTTAACTCCGGTGTGAGCGGAGCCTCCTGATGTCACCAATTACACAATGGGTTTCACCACTCCCTGGTCAAACACATACGTTCAGTTTTATAGCCTTGGAGAAGTTTACTCACAAAATCCTATTCCAAGGCCCTAGGTCCTATACTTGTTTGTGTACCCTGGAAAATAAAATCTTTTCTAATCAATTTTAATTATTCAACGTTAATTTTAATGGCTTTTGCTTACTCAATAGGTGTGATCGTGAAACTGATGGTATGACAACTCAACATAAAAAAAGAAAATATAAAAACATTGCTAATGACTAGTCTTGATTTTCAAAGATATGGTATGCTTCTAAATGTTGTTTCCAAAATGAAATCTCTACAATTTCAATGAAGTGTAATATTTCCTAGTATGCCAAAGCTAAAGTAATGTTGCCAAAAGTGCAAAAGCTCTAGATACAATGAAAAAAGAAAAATATTTTTGTGTTTTCAGTACAATAGAATGAAAATGAAAGGACTAAATAAAGAACCTCTCAGAAAGACCCCACTGCAGGCACCAAGAGACAAGCCAAGCATGACACAAAGAAGTAACTACCTAGACCCAAAATGCAAGGACAAAAAAAATAAGGACAAAGAGTTCGCCCAAGAATTCACCAATAAAGTGACTTCCTATTACTTTGTAGGCACTTAACAGTCAGAATAGGGACCCAAGAAATCTCATCAACCAGCAAAACTCACCCAGCAGTCACTAAAGTCAGCCAAAAAGACTAAAGAGATAGTGTACGTGACTGTTTAGAGAACGGATCGCGTATGTACGCACCCTAAAGGAAGACAACTCGTGTATTTATGTGCTTTATCAAGGGAAAATCCATATATGTCAAGGAAGACACTTCCTAGGCAAGGGTTAACCCAAGAAACTCAGATATAAGTAAAAATACGGGATGTCAAGCAACAGGTGACAAAAAAACTTAGGAAAATAGAGAGAAAATAAAGGGAAAAAAAAAACAATACCCCAAAAAGGAGATCTCCCCAGTGGAGTCACCAATTATTTACGAGGAAAATATCTTTATGGATAAGGGAAAACTACAATAGACAGAACGACACCCAGAAACCAAGTCTAATCTCAAGTATGTTATATAAATGAAATGCTAACAAGAGAAGGATAGAAGACTACCTCTCCCGGACGTTCGATGAAGACCATCGTTGAGCACACGACCCAAAGATTTACACCTGCAACTTGTCTTCAGCAACCGATATACGCAATCATGTGGTAATGATATATAATGTTAACATATAAATCAGCATAATCCATTAACATACATAACAAATACGCCCATGGAAACAAATACAAATATTTTCAAGATATCAATTGGACAAGAAAAGTGTATTTCTATTAATGTGATCGGCAGAAGTACATAGGTGACAAACTTCTGTAATGGCACATATCAGAACCAAGAAACTAAGTCCCTCCAGCTGGGCCTCCACCACTTTAAGCCTCCACAAAGGCAAGCTCACATGTGAGAGTCAATGAGGCTCTCCATCACAAGATAGGAAGAGCTTGGGGGTTGAACACAAGAAGTTCAGACTTTCAAGGACAAAGGTATGCAGACTCAATTGAGGTGAAATTTCTCCAGAGTGTCTTTGCTCTCAATGATGAATTGTTGAATACCTTCAAGGTTTGTATATGGCTCAATTTATATCCTCCAAATGGAATTGAAGGGTCCAGACGAAGTGTTTCCAGTATATGGAAG
This sequence comes from Picea engelmannii, assembly GCA_009831015.1. NCBI lineage: Eukaryota > Viridiplantae > Streptophyta > Pinopsida > Pinales > Pinaceae > Picea > Picea engelmannii. The sequence continues at coordinate 36,377 of ML799232.1, read as the reverse complement.
GTCAAGGATCATGGATATCATGACATGGCATGGAAACGCAATGCAATTTTAATTTTTTGAGCACCAAACCTGATGTATGCGGGTTGTAATGGAGCAACCCACGTACGTACACATGTTGCATAACTGGGAGGTCATGTACATGTATAAAATTAAGTATTTTGAGCTCTGGAGTGATAGAAAAAAGGGGAAATGAAGTCTACAAAGGGAAATGGAAAGACATCAGAGCAAGATGCATGGAGTGTGGAAAAATTTTCTATAACACTTCTTCTCTGGAATGCTGACCTCCATGGACAAAAGATGTCATTTCCATAGGTTGGGTATTGAGATAAGCTTTGATCTGTTGGATTTTTTATTCCATTCCATCCATCCTCCCATTAAGAGTTTGCAGGGCCACCTCCGTTTCTTGATTTTTAGAGATAGTCGAATTGGCTAGAGCCTACTCAAAATCCAAAAATCTACTTGATAGGTGATGAAGGGCCTAGTTGTTTGGTTGTGCAATTTCCTCATGTTTCCTGAGCACTTTCCTAAAATCATTCCAGGAGGGCTCCATGGATGGAGGTTGCAAAAACCCTTTCTGAAGAGCACCAATTCCAAAATAATCCAAGTCTCAGCAACAAACAAATGTCAACAAAAAACCGCAACTGAGAATGGAAGATTTAAATAACCATAAAACTTACCCATGTCAGAGTTGGATAAAAGGAAGAGAACAAAGACTTCACTGACTGCATCAATCATAGAGACAAAACACAAGGGACGCCCAAAAATCATTTGTTCAAAATAGAAAAGACATGACTCAGCTTGCAATAAACCCTTGCAACTAAAAGCGCACCCAAGAATCGGTTGTTCAAGATGGGAAAAATAGAACTGGTAGAGCAAGGATCATTCACAATAGAGAGAGCCCATCCCCAGAGCAGAGATCTCTACTACACCCTAAACAACATGATCTTGATGAAGCTGCGTAGACGGAAAATCTAAGACTAAATCCATCGAACCCTCATCAAAACTAGAGCACCACACATTCAAATGAACATTCACAAAGGGGAATTTGATCCATGTATGTGTGAGAGAGGATCCCAGCACCCAAGAGCTTCCACATTCCAACCTAGGGGTATGGGAAATGAAAGAGGAGGAGGGGACATCAGGGAAAAACATGAGTGTGCCCCCCCCCCTCCTTAACCCCATTAACCAATAGTTCACATTTGCTTATTCTAGTGCCCCCTTTGGCCTAATGATCAACAATGGTATTTAGGTTTTGTTTGACATGTTAGAGATGGAATTCATTGAAATTTTCACTGAGGGTGATGACCGGACTTATTATCCCATTGAATAAGTTGGTTCCATATTGGCATCGTTTAATGACCACTCAGGTCACAATCATTAAGTCTCCAAAAGTTGTCAACTTGTTGATGTTACTTTCTCTAACAAGACTTATCCCTTGGAAAAGAGTGTATGCTTCAGCTATATTGTTAGCAACTCCCAATTCCCATTAATAAAGACTGACAATGTTTCCTCCAGGATCAAAAAGACACCCACCCACGCCTGCCACCCCAGCATCCATTGTAGTATTTATTAATATAATTTTACCCAATAAATGTTAAAAAAAACATTCCATGGCCCTAGAGACTAAAAGTTTAAAAAATGATGGAAAAAAAAATAGAAAACTATATATAAAAAAATAGCATGCAAGTTTGAGACAAAATGGATTATTGTCTTGAAACAAATCTTTGTTATTTTTAATTTTTAAATGTCTTGATAACTAAGCTCATTTGCATCAAAATGCATTTTCACCTCCCTATAAGAATTAGGGTTGTATAATTCTCCCTGGACATTAGCAATTGTGTCAATCATAGAGTAAGTGTTTACCCAAGTGATCAACATAAATGATCTCCCTTTCTAAATATAGAACTTAAGCATCTCAAAGATGCCAATTCTCTCAATCTCTCAACTTTCCAATCTTGAAAAGGGTTAGGATTTTGAGCCTCTTGATTTCCATTTCTCCTTCTTAGCTGAGAGAGTTTTGGTTTTCATTTTTGAGCTTACTACTTTGTGGTTTTTTAATTTTTTAAATTAGGTATTATAGGATTCAAGTTTTGAGGATCCATTAGAAACAAAAATATATCACTATTTATGACACCAAATCTTTTAATTAAACTAGTAATTTCATTGTTGGAAGGTGGTGTTTTCCAAATCACATTTGTATTTTTTTTTTTCCTGTGCATGGTCTTCCACTACCAAGGTATATCACTATTTATGACACCAAATCTTTTAATTAAACTAGTAATTTCATTGTTGCAACAAGAAAATTAAATAAAAGATTTTAAGAAGAATAAGAAAAAAATCTGCCTCAGCAATATTGTGTAATGCCTCTAAATTGAGAAATGATTGTGTCATGAAGAGGTGGAAAGGTGGTGTTTTCCAAATCAAGTTTGTATTTTTTTTCCTATGCATAGTCTCCCACTACCAAGGTGTGTTGGAAGGAGGAAATAAATCAATAAGCTACCATTTTAGTTTTTTAATGATAAAAACACACACAATCATTATTTCTAATTATTTCTAATTAGCAATATAACACATCAAAACATTTATAATTAATAATATAAGATGTTTATCCTTTAAAATACATATATATCATTCCTCATTTACATTTTATAATCTTAATCCTAACCTTGAATATTAATAATAATTCTAATCTAAATGTGTGCAACTATAAACTAAAACACAATATAATCCTAAACTTCAAAATAACAAAATCCAACAGTGATGCAATGCCAATATAATTGAACATGAAGCAACTATATAATCCATATATCCACATGACTTAATATCTAATCAACATATCATATTGTAATATATTAACCATAGTCAAAAATGAAAAAATGAAAAATTAAAAGAAAAAAACAGAAAATAGAGTTCATTCATTTCTTTCATGGAGATTATTTACTCATTTCTCTTTTGGCCTTGTTATCTAGGGTGGACATCTACAACTTAAATGAGTCTAATGATTAAGAACATATGTTTCCTCTTAAAAGATCAGGTGTTCAAAGCCAAAAAAAAATAGAGTATAACTTATTGAATACTTAATATTGAAAAATACAGATAACTTTTCGAATTCGAATTCAAAATCGTCCATGCTGCCAGAAAGCCACACAGGCAGAAAGAATGACGTATCTACAGTCCCAACCGTACCTTCTAACCCACAAGGATTTTCGTTACTGTTGATACTGCAAACCAGGGCTTTTCATTACTGTTGGTACTACTTTTAAACCTTCATAAAATAATATTCATATCAAAATATATACTATTTATTATTTTATATTTCACCAATAACAATGTTAACTCAAATTTAGCCAATTACACACCACTATTCAATTATCATCTTATTCTGATTCATAAAGTTTAGTAATTTAAAAAGTACCAGAAATGAAGAACCAGAATTGGTGTTTCCAGTCCTGTTTATGGAATATATCTTCAATTCACTTTGTAATTTCTTTGAAATGTAGGTTGAATATCCTTCCAAGTTGTGGAAGAGCAAATCCACTGAATAGTTGTTTAAAATTTAAAACCTTTCGTGCCTTCATAATGCGCACTATTGATGCATAAAAAACAAAACGTTTGTCCTTGTAACTATTCTCTGTCCTATTTGTCTTCTCATCCAGCAGTGGCATTGGAATTTTTACCTTCCCTGTTCTATCTGTAAAATTAAAATTGATCTCAAAATCGTCCTCTGTACTTACCGTGGTTGTATCTGTATTCTTAAAAAGAATTTTATACTTGGCACATCCAAGTGATTATAACAGTCTAACAGTCTCTTCGTCCGCCAAATTCAAGTGAGCTTTGAAGTTGGAATAGCTCAATTTTAGAGAGGTATTGAACAACAATAATATTGTTGTTTGGTAAGTTGTTTCTACCATTTCTATTGGCCCTCCAACAAAATTACCTATTATATTACAGGTTCCCAGGGAATATATCCATGTAAGTTTCCTATGTTGGGCTTCTGTAGAATAAAAATCTTCTAATACTTCAACACATCTAACCATCTCTGAAGGTATGTTACGCTGAGAACACTTGTATGTTGGGCCAAAATCCAGTTGTCAATATTGTAGCAATAAACTCTATTACAGTATGGATATTTCTGTTATTATTAAGATATGTTTCAATTTTGACAAAACAAGAAACTGTGCAAGAAACAATAAACATAGTCGACAGAACACGAACAAGAATGTGCAGAGCGCAATTGTATTAGATGATAGGCTAAATATATAAAGAGGAAAACAAAACAACCAAATCAAGAAACAGAAACAGGAACAAATCCTAACGACTGGTACAGCTCGCAATGTACAGTCATACGTTATTGAGGTTATAATTAACACTCCCTCTTAAACTCAACAGTTATAAACATCAGCACTGATAATGCCCAAGTGTTGTCTTTGAAAATCAAAAATGGTTTTGCCCAATGGCTTTGTAAAGATGTCGCTCGAGCTCGAAACTTCGCTGGTGTGTTTTGCACGTAGGAAACAAGAAGAGGACATGTTTGCTTGCATCAAGTGATATCAGAGGTATTTCTTTATCCCTAAGAAAAAACACGAACAATACTAATAGTTTTTTTTCTGTTCTGATTTGTTTTACAAAAATGGCCACCTCTAACAATTTAGGACCAACACAAGGGCCAATTCTTCTTGGAAGGAACTATGGATTTTGGTCTCTGAGAATGAGATCCTTCTTACAAGCACAGAATTGTTGGGATCCAGTGGATCATGGCTCTGTGGAACCAGATCCAGCAGATCTAGTTGCCATGAACAATCAAGAGAGAACTGAGGCAGAACCGAGGAAAAGAGAGAATAAGGCCAAATGTTGGATTCAAAACTCAGTGGATGACTCGATTTTCTCAAAAATCACAGGTGTTGTTACCTCAAAACAGGCCTGGGACATTCTCAGTACAACCTACCAGGGAAATGATAAGGTCAAAACAGTCAAGCTACAAACCTTGAGGACACATTTTGAGACTTTAAAAATGACAATCTGAAAATATTGATCAATTTATGACCAAAGTCATGGGAATTGTAAACCGGATCAGGTTGACTAGTGAAGCCATCCCTGATCAAAGGATTGCTGAGAAATTCCTCAGAAGTCTTCCAAAGAAATTTGAGATGGTTGTTACAACAATCCTTGAATCCAAGGATTTGTCAAATTTTTCAACAGATGAACTCATGGGTTCTCTGTTGTCACATGAGACCAGACTGCATCTAGAAGATGAGTCAATAGCCAATGCCTTCAAGACTCAATTCTCCTTCAACAGAGGCAGAGGTCACAGAGGAAGAGGGAGAAGTCCAAGAAACCATCACTCAGGTGAAGGTCACGCGCATCAAAATCAGAATCAGAATTTCCAGCCTCAAAGAGGCAGAGGGAGGAGACCAAATGACAAAGCAAGCATACAATGCTATTATTGCAAAAATTATGGGCACTATGAATCTGAATGAAGGAAGAAGCAAGCAAACCAGCACTCAGGCAAAGCACATGTCTCAAATCATGAAGGAGACACCTCAGATGGGATATTTCTCTCATGTCACAAAACTGAAGAACAACACAAGGACCTCTGGTTGCTAGTGAGTGGATTCAGCAATCACATGACATGTAACAAAGATTTACTTTCTTGCATTGATTCTTCTATTTCATCTGATATTAAACTTGGAAATGACTCTTTAGTCAAAGTTCAAGACAAAGGAACTGTACCTATTCTCACTAAACAAGATGTAAAGAAAGACATAAACGATGTCTATCACGTTCCAGATCTTAAACACAATATGTTAAGTGTAGGACAACTAGTTGAAAATAGCTATAAGGTACTTTTTGAAGGAGCATCATGTAAGATATATGACAAACCTCCTAGCAGAAAATTGATTTCTGAAATACGCATGACTCAGAATAGAATGTTTCCCCTGACCCTTAGAACTGCAAATCTAACCCAATCTTATGCACAAAGTGCATCCACCCCCAATGAAACTATGATTTGGCATGCAAGATTTGGAGATCTTCCCTTTCAGAGTCTAAGCCTTCTATAGAAACACTCCATGGTCAAAGGTCTACCTATCTTCAAAGAGAAAAATCCCCCATGTGGGTCTTGCATTTTGGAAAACATAAGAGAACAAGCTTTCCACAGTCCTCCACTCAAGCCAAACAACACTTAGAGCGCATTCACACTGACCTATGTGGACCAATGCAAACAAAGTCAATAGGTGGTAGCATTTATTTTCTAACATTTATTGATGACTTTAGCAAGAAAATATGGATCTATTTCCTCAGACACAAGTCTGAAACCTTTGAAAAGTTCAAGGAGTTCAAGGTTGAAACTGAAAAATAGAGTGGGAAATATTTGAAGGTTCTCGGGTCAGAGGGAGGAGGAGAATATTGTTCAACAAAATTTGCAAATTTCTGCAAATCACAAGGCATAATCATGCAAACCACAACCAGGGATACTCCACAGCAAAATGGAGCGGTTGAGAAGAAAAACCAGACTATCATGAACATGGAAAGGACCCTTCATAGAGAGAAATGTATGTCAAATTTATTTTGGAATGAAGTTGTAGCATGTTCGGTTTTACTTTTGAATAGATCCCCAACCACCAGTGTCAAGATGAAGGTCCTTCAAGAAGCATGGAGTGGGACAAAACTAAATGTTACTCATCTTAGGACCTTTGGTTGCATTGCATTCGCTCACATACCTTCCGAATTGAGGAAGAAACTTGATGATCGAAGTGAGAAATGCATTTTTATTGGCTACAGTGAGACATCCAAAGCCTACAGACTCTACAATCTAATTTCAAAGAAACTCATTCTCAACAGAGATGTCAAATTTCTTGAAAATCAATTCTGGAGTGAGTCTGGAAATCGCCCTATAGATAGTCAAAATCCATTGTTTCCACTTCCTGAAAACACAAAAAATTCCAGACAGCAAACATGTCAGCCTGTCCTTCCAAGATTGCAGGTACAAGGACAACCTGAAAGTTCTCAGGACAACTCTTCTTCAAGCAGAAATTCATCCTTTGAACTTCAAAAATAACAAACTTGAATCTTGAGAGAGATCTATCAGCAGCTGGATGATATTGATCAGCACAATCTTTTTGCATTAATGTCATGTCAACCTACATCTTTTAAAGAGGCAGCTAAAGAGCCACATTGGGTTCAAGCCATGAACCAAGAGATTGAATCCATAGAGAAGAACAAGACATGGGATCTTGTTGATCTGCCCAAACATAAGACAAGTATTGGTGTCAAATGAGTTTACAAAACTAAACTCAATGAAAAGGGACAAATTGGAAAACACAAAGCAAGACTTGTTTCCAAAGGATTATCACAGCAACCAGGTATTGATTATGGTGAAAAATTTTCTCCAATAGCAAGGTTGGACACTGTAAGGACTCTCTTAGCCATAGCAGCTCGATACAAATGGAAAGTATACCAGATGAATGTCAAGTCAGCTTTCCTGAATGGTGTCTTAGAAGAAGAGGTCTATGTGGATCAACCCCCTAGATTTGAAGTCAAAGAGAAGCCAGCCAAAGTGTATTGGTTGAAGAAATTTTTGTATGGCTTAAAGAAAGCTCCAATAGCTTGGTACAATAGAATTGATACTTACCTGATCAAGAGTGGTTTCAGCAGAAGCCAAAATGAGCCAACTCTATATACAAAAACAGATCGGCAAGGTAAAATTCTGATTATCTGTCTATATGTTGATGACATGATATATACTGGAAATCTTGAGTTAACCAGTTTTAAACATTCCATGAAATCTGAGTTTGAGATGACAAATCTTGGCATAATGAAATATTTTTTGGGGATCGAGGTTGACCAAAAAACCAAAGGGATTTTTGTCTGTCAACAAAAGTATGTAGCAGACATCATCAAAAGATTATGTATGGAAGATTGCAATCCAACAGAAACTCTTATACCCCTAGGCACAAAATTGAGCAAGCAAGATGAAGGCCCTACAGTGGATTCTACTTTGTACAAAATTTTAGTAGGCAGTTTGTTGTATCTTACAGCAACTAGGCCTGATATTATGTATGCAACCAACTTTGTTTCCCAGTTCATGGAATCTCCCAAATATTCTCACTGGAATATGGAAAAAAGGATTCTGAGATATGTTGTTGGCACTCTCAATTTTGGTTTATGGTACACTCAGTCTGAAGATAATCATCTTTCTGGTTACACTGACAGTGATTTTGCAGGCAGCCTAGATGACCGAAAAAACACCTCGAGGTATGCTTTTCACTTGGGCACGAATTTGATTTCTTGGGCATCAAAGAAGCAACCCATTGTCTCAATATCTTCTACAGAGGCAGAGTATGTTGTTGCTACCTCAGCTTCCTGTCAATTGTGTGGCTATGAAGACTATTGAATGACATGTCACATTCAGAAAAGGAGCCAACACCTATCTTCTGTGACAACACTTCAGCAATTGATTTATCAAAAAACCATGTTTTTCATAAGAAAAGCAAGCACATTGACACTCGCTTTCATTTCATACGCGAGCTAGTCAATAATGATGAAATCATGCTTCAATTTTGTGGTTCACGAGATCATCTCCCAGACATCTTTACAAAGCCATTGGGAAAAACCATTTTTTTATTTTCAAAGATAGCACTTGGGCATTATCAGTGTTGATGTTTGTAACTGATGAGTTTAATAGGGAGTGTTAGTTATAACCTCAACATCGTAGGACTGTACACTGCCAACTGTTCTGTCCAGTTGTACCAGTCGTTAGGATTTGTTCTTGTTTCTTGATTTGGTTATTTTGTTTTCCTCTTTATATGGTTAGCCTATCATCTAATACAATTGTGCTTTGTACATTCTTGTTTCCATTCTGTCTACTCTTTTTCATGTTTCTTGATAGGCTAAAAATATAAAGAGGAAAACAAAACAACCAAATCAAGAAACATGGACAAATCCTAACCAATGGTACAGCTAACCAGAGCAACTGGTAGTGTACAGTGATACATTGTTGAAGTTATAACTAACAAATTTCCCATCACATTTCTGCATAAGCTTTGACAATATGCTCGGCTCAAGATCAACATTTACACTTTCGTGGAAGAGAATTCTATTAGTTAGTTTTTTCATGTAGAATTCAGAAAACATATCTTTATCACTGATATACTCTACAAATTACAACACATTTTCAATTACATCATCCCTTCTTAACATTTCATTAGAGATATCCTTTCTAAGTACGTTATCACATAGTGTCGCCAGCCATTCTGCACTAGTACTTCCTGCAATTACTTTATTGTAGAACACCTCAAATACTTCTTTTAAATCCCTAGAAAAAATAGTATTATGTTGAAAAACATCCACAACATGTTTCATATGCTTGTCACATTATTCTATAAACTTCCCCACAAATGCAACCACTTCTTGCAACAATAGACTTTTATCCCTTCTCCCTGAGTTATGCTTTACAACATCTTCAACATGTTTAACAAGTGGAGTTACTTCATTGATAACATATTGCTTAAAAATATTTGCAATTGAATCCCAGGCATTAGGTATTCTATCAAACAACATGTGCATCCTCAAAAGATCTCCATTCATATGGTATTTAAGCAAAGAAATGAAGCATGAATGCTCATCCTTCATAAGATGTGTCATATAACAGGAAAGGAGTCCATTTTCTACTTTTTCTAGTACCTTTTGCTCGCTGCTCCGATGAAAATATATGGAAACTTTGTCCTTTTTGTGTATCATACATTCTTCATTTCTTAACATATAGTCCATAAAAAAAAATCTAAAATCCATGAAACGGCCTTCCGAGAATAGTAAGCTTCAGTATGTTCAAACATAGCCACCTCAAAATCACTTTTATAGGAATCCATGTCAAGCTCCATGAAAATGCCCATTGCATCTTTCAACAAAGCACCATTTATTTTCTTTCCTTTACATTCTTGATCAATAAGAGAAATTGTTTCATTTGTCACATTAATTCACATCTCACGCAAGACCGGGTCTTAGAAGTACATGATTCCAACTTCATTGATTGCAGGAATGGAGCACCTTTCCAAATAGTGATCCAAATGCTAAAAGAAGGAATTCATCCAATGGAGCATTTCTTTGTGAATTTTCCAGTGTTTCACAAGCTGTCTCAACAACAACTGATCACCATTGTGTTCCATTAAAGTCGGTAAAACCACTAAATTGATGTACTCTTTAAAGGAATCCTTGTATCTATCATAGAGTTGCTCTGCATAGCATTGTTTTTTCCAAACCTATTGATTGTAGACAATATTATAAACAACCCCATACTCCTTCGCAGTCACCGAACACTTGAGATCTCCCTCTTCCAACAGGTTTCTTAGTTGTAGAATAGCTTTATAAATAATAGCCCATCCTTCTTATAGCTCAATGGTATGAGGATCCAGTTTTAATTACCTTAAACAACTAAACTTGTATACTCAGTAATCCCTGCAGCACTCTGCATAATATAGAGATGGCTTTGTGATAAAAAAATTATCACAAACTTTGTATTTATAATGATGTGGTGATCACAAACTTTGTATTTGTAGTGTTGATTAACTATTAAATAATGGTAATGTGGTTCTAAACTATGGGAATCATTTAGGCCCTCCCATAAATAAAGTGTTTATTCATTAAAATCAGTGTAGATCCATTTTAAACTAGATGTATAAAGCACATAAAGCATTAAGAGGTATCAAATTTCTTAAAGTGTAAATTTTTTATTATTTCATTGAATTATTTTATATTGAATGATAAAAATGTACATAAGAAAGGTGGGTGTAATTGTTTTTTTTAATTGAGCCCACTTTATTTTTTCTATTATTATATATTTTTTAATTGAGCTTAATTTATTTTTTCTTAATTTTTAATGTAAAACCTAACATAATGTTAACCTAACAACATATCCTCCATACTAGGTTGTAGATCACCTCGCTACTCTCGATGCAATGACCATGTAGGCCTTGAATACCATTGGTTGAGAACAATATTTACAATGACCTTGATTTGGGGGCTTCTCCATCTTAGCTATCTTTATTTTTTATTAATGAATGATTTGGGGGCTTAGCTATCTTAGTGATATTTATCTTTTTATTAATGATTGATGTTGCTTTTATTTTAATATAATTTTTTTCATATTGATAATGATGGTGATGGTTAAGGTCAATTAAAATTAAATTTGATTTATTGGACCTTAAAAAATGTAAAATATTATTTGATTTGCTTTAAATTTTTATTTATGTGTTTGAAAAGCTTTAAGAAAATGGTTGCTAAATTACCATAATTTTGATGAATTAAAATAGTAGGAAGGTCGGTATTGTAACAAATATTTTGAAATTGTGATTTAAAGTGGGTGTATGGAGGACATTCTAAGATAAACTTATTTTCATCTTCAACCCTCTTAGTGTCACAAAGATGACAAATTATTTCGACCCGCGACACTTTAGGAATTATCCAACGTTGTGTTTCAATATGGAGCTTCAAAGAGTTTGTTCTTATTTTAGGCTTTACAAATGTTGATTTTCTTTTTTATGCTAGTCAAAATAGAGAGACACTTTTAAACTTATAGATTATGATTGATCACCTCCTTATCATATCTTTATTTTATTTTATCCTATAATTTTTTATCGTGCCACAATATCTCCTTATATTTAGATGTAATAAAAAAAATTAATATTATTATTATTCTGTAGAATGGCCTCTTTTGTTATTCCCCGGTGATTTAGCCAAAGCTTGGTAACCTTATTTCGTCCCCACTTGAGTCTGAGGTAGTCTAGAATAGAGTTTTAAGCAATCCTAATAAGCCTCATATCTTCAATGTTGTTTATATTATTCTTATACATTATTATCACCGTCTGCATGTTTTTTTTTACACTGTATTATCACTGTATTTTCAAGACACCAGTGAGCAACAAACAGCACTACACGAGCCATCCTATAGCTGCCATTTGTTGTTGTTATTTTTGTAAAAATATTATATCCTTTTGAATATAATAGTGCAACTTTCCCGTGGAAAAAAAAAATACCTAGTCATAATCATCCTTTCAATGGGGGAAAGACTTGCTTCTATGACTAGGATTGGATAGGGTGTATTGCCTTTAGTTTTGAGATTATAACTTATAACACACTTTTGGATTTTATCTATCTTTCTCCATGATTCTCTAGAGATACTACAACCCCAAACTTCACAACCATATAAGAAAATAGGAGTGACAAGAGTTCAAGGACTAGTTTCTTCTTATCTCATAGCCAAAGGTTCGTTGATTTACAATTGTTTTCAATTCCATAATAAGATTTCCACCCTCCATTTATACTTTTTTTCAATGCTATAGTTCCAGTTAAGCTTGTGATGAAGATCAATTACAAGATATTTGTATGAAAACACTTCCTCCAAAGTGTTTTTGTCATACATGAAATTATTGTAAGTGATCTTGTTGGAATTAATTATCATAACCTTCATTTTGTTAGTGTCAATATTCATACTTGTAATAGAACAAAAGTCCTTGAGAATATTTAGTTGCTTGTCGAGATAATAGGGACTCCTCACCATAAGAACAATATCATTGTTGTAAAGAATAAGGATGATGACTATACCAACAAGAATTGAACTAACACAACTTGCTTATTCTAAACAATCCTCTAAGTTTTCAATGTAAATGCCAAAAAGGCCACTCAACAACTTTTCTTAACTCCTATATTACAACTAATTTCTTTTGACCATTCCCCTTAGTGTTCCTAAAATTAACAATAACATTATCGCACAACCTTACCACAACAACTTTCAACTCAAAAGGAACTTTTAGCTCTTCTAACGCATTCCAAAGATTACTCCTAGGCATTGTGTCAAAATCCTTTTTAAACTCAACAGAAAAACATAAAAGATTGGTTTTATTATTGTGACACTCCTCCACAATTATCCTAAGAATAAAAAGGTGGTCCACAATTGAATGATATCTCCTAAGGCTAGCATAGCCTTTAGCTCTTTTTTGTGGCTTTCTAGCCATATGCCAATCTTATTTTCTAAAATAATTTATATAACTTAGCTAAAATGGGGCTAATCACAATGGACCTACAATTAGAGGGGTTTTTCAACCACTGGAGAGGAACATGGAGGCATAAAAAAAATGCATGGATATATCAAAGTAGCACAATAAGGAGCAATCATATTCCAGATCAAGGTGGCATGGAAGTAGTTGGAACCAACGGTCACAATTCACTAGAATGGATGGATGCATGTGATTGGTACCAACTAGCTACATTGTTTAGCCGATCATATTGTATGGTTTTTGGACACACCGACCACACTGAGAGGGGGGGTGAATCAATGTAGGGATGTTTCTACACCTCTTTCAAAACTTTAGTTAGTAACCACTTCAACCATATTATTCATTCATACTTAACTACTTGCATGTACCCCACCAAGTCCTTCCTTGCACACATCTGTGCATACCACAAAATTCTCATTTGGGTCAGCAATCTTCAAAATAGGTGCACTAGTAAGTAATTCCTTCAGCGAATTAAAATTTTCTTCACACTCAGGTGTCCATTCAAATTTAATTCCCTTCTTTTGCAAAGAAGTGATGGGATGAGCAATCTTAGAGAACCCTGTTATAAACCTTATGTAGTAACCATCTAACCCCATAAAATATCTGACTTCTGAAACATTCATGGGTGCTAGCCATCCTCTAATGGCTTCAATATTCTCAGGGTCTACTGGTATACCCTTTTTTGAAATAATGTGCCCCAAGTAATGGATCTATTCTTGACAAAAAGAACACTTACTCAGCTTGGAATACAATTGATTCTCTCTCATCACTTGCAGTACCAGTCTTAGTTGATGTTCATGCTCTTCCTCTGACTTAGAATAGACAAGTATGTCATCTAGGAATACTATGACAAACTTATCCAAGTAATTTCTGAATATTCCATTCATTAAGAACATAAAGACAGTTGGTGCATTGGACAATCCAAATGGCACCACTACAAATTCATAATTCCCATACCTGGTTCTAAAGGATGTCTTATGGATGTCTTCTTCCTTGATTCTTACTTGATGGTATCATGATCTCAAGTCTATCTTTGAAAATATCTTTGCTCCTTTTAGTTGATCAAAGAGGTCATCAATTATGGGTAGAGGATACTTGTTATTTATAGTAGACTTATTCAGCTGTCGAAAGTCAATACACAGCCTCAAGGTTCCATCTTTCTTTTTGACAAAGAGTACTCGTGCTCCCTAAGGTGAAACACTTGGTCGTATGTACCCTTTCTTCAACAATTCCTCCAACTACATTTGTAATTCTTTTAAATCTGGTGTGCTCATTCTGTAAGGTGTTTTTGACACCGGGACAGCTCCTGGGACTAGATCGATAGAGAAATCTATCTCCCTTTTTTTCTGGAAACCCTGGTATTTCTTGGAAAACATCCTTGAATTCTTGTGGTATCGAAAAATCTTCAAGGTCTGGCCCCTTTGTCTTTTTTGGATCCTCCATATGGGTTCCATACAATTGACACCCTTTTCTAAAACATATCTTCAGTTGTAAGGCTGAAATATCCCTTATAGAGATGGGTATTGGAACTCCTTTCACAGTGCTTTGTTTTCCATCTCCATCAAGACATGTAAATGTCTTGCTATGACAATCTAGGACAACATGATGCTTGTCCAGTCAATCCATTCCAATTAGAATATCATAAGACCCCAATGGTATGATATTTAGATCAACAATAATATTCACACCATTAAGACTTATGGAACAACTTCTGACCATATCATGGATTCTCCTTTTGGTTCCAGTGGCTAGTTGAATCAAACTTGATTTCTCAAGCTTACTTTTCTCCAAATGTAATCTATCCACTATTTTAGGATCAATGTAACAATGACTTTCCCTTGAATCAATAAAAATAGCAACAGATTGATTTATGTTCTTACCTTCTACCTCGATCATGTTGGATTGGTATTATGCTTGTCGATCATCTAAGGCTGCATAAATCCTTCCCATGTCTTCGAATGTTGTAGCCTCTTGGATGTTGTGCATAGTATTCACTCTGTCCTTTCTATGTGGGCAATCCTTATACAAGTGATATTCTTTGCATCCCCAACACTGGATTCTTAGTCTTCCCCTTTTTCCTAAGGAGTCTTACTTCTTGGTATCATCCTTAGCATATTGATCTTGATGATTTTTATTAGGCTCATTTCTATTGAAAGGAGGTTTGAATCCCTTCCTCCTCTGATCAGACTTCTCCTTCTTCTTATCCTTCCAATATTTCTACATGGACTCTCTACCCTAACCTTGTTCATACATGTATTTATCCTTCCTAATGGCCTTAGTCAAGGTCTTAGGCTCATCATACCGAATCTTTTCTTTATAAAAGGCTGGCAGTCCACTCAAAAACCTTTGTATATTTACCTTTTCATCATTTATAAACCCAACATATTTTAACAATCTCAAGAAGTTCTTCTCATACTCTGCCATACTCATGCTTCCCATCCTGAGTTCAAAGAACTCCTGCATTTTCTTGTCATAAAAATTCTCTAAGAGGTACTCCTTCTGGAAATAATTCTCAAATTGCTTCCAAGTGATCATATTTTCATTAATAAGTTCAACTTGCTTCAATTGATCCCACCACATTGCAACTTTCCCATGTAAGTGGTAGGTGGAAATTATGGCTTCTATATTTGATGAATAGTTGTGCAATTGGAAATATCTCCTAAGTCCAAGCAACCATGCTTCATCATTATCCTCCCTTTCTCTTTCACCATCAAAGGATGGTGGTTTGAGCTTCCTCAACTCTCCTTACAAATTGTCCACCTCTTGTCTCCTTCTTTGGTGCCTAATAGAAGACACCTCTGGACTGCTTAAGAAATATTCATATGCATAAAACTTTATTGCCAAGTAAAGAGGTGAGTGGTGTCTATGAGCTCTTCTAGCAGTTCTGGAATAACCCACTCTTCCATGATCATCTCTTCTTTCATGACACATGCCTTCTTCCTCTTGATTTGAGCCATTCTTGGCTTGACTTTGAAATTGATTTAAGCTCTTCAACACTCAAGCATTTATCTGAATTTTCTCTCTCATCAGCCTCTCATTGTTTTCCTTGTAGCTCTACACTTCTATTTTCAGGCTCTTCATAGTTTCTAGCAATATTTCTTGCTCCCCTCGGCCCTTGCATCCGTTGGATTTTGTCTCTACATTGCCAATTCTGGTATTTTGGCCTTCAACTTCTTTATCATGGTTGGAGGCTCCCTCGCCTTCTTCCATTTCTTAAATATGCATTCTAAGTTGATGTGTTTAAATTCCTTAATTCTACAAAACGTGCAAGTGACCATTTTGTCATAATTAAGCATATGATAAACAAAAATTGTCAATAATGCTACAGATCCTTTCAACTCATGAAGAATATATATATATATATATATATATATATATATATATATAACACTTCCATGTTATCATTGTGTCTATACAGAAATCAATTCTGCATGAGCGCTTCCTTCAAACCACTTTCCCCAGTGACCACGGCTCGAAACCGCGGGCCAAATCCTTCCTGGCACTTTTCTGTGTTATAATTACTATATCGAAGATCATGTGGTTGAAATTCGATCAAGGGCTAAGATCGACGGTAAACAGGAGCTCCGGGACTCCAGATTCGGGAGTTTCGGACTGTCCACACTCTCAACTCTTCCAGAGTGCCAAGTCTTCAGACTGTAGGATCTGTTGCCACGCATCTTGTCTCAATCAACGGTTAGGATTTCCTTCGTAGCTCCGGCTTCGAGGCTTTCCCAAGCGCCTCTCCACAGATCTCTCGGAGTGTCAAAATACCGGACTTCCTATCCTTCCTCCATGTATCACCTCTCAATCAATGGTGGATATTAACTCCGGCCTTCGAGAGTTCTCGACCCAAGCAACCTGCACTCAAAATCTCTGGAGTATCAAGTCTCTGAACCTTGGGATCTTACGCCACGTGTCTACTATAATAAATGGCTGAGATGGACTCCAACCTTCAGGCCTTCAAGAGTCCTCGACCCCAAATTTGTATGCCTTGAATCCTGTGAAGTTCCAAGTCTCTAGACAATGGGATCTACTTCCATGTGGCAGAAAATAAGGCATGGACACGTGGCCCTATCTAATGGGTGACATGTGTCATATGATAACTGGCAGGAATGGTCTTTGAAAAACATGAAACATGGTGACACATGGAAAGATCCAAGTGTTTCCACGTCACCCTAGGTGATGTCAGTAGGCCACGTCACCCTAGTGCCTCATGACTTTGGGACTTTAGAAATTCTGGAGACTTCTCCCAACTACGCCACAAATTCCCCAAACGACAAACTCCTGAATCAGCTGATCTGTGGACAGGTGTCATCAACACTAATGGTCTAGATTTACTACGGGGGTTCGTGACTTTGGAGGTTTTCTCTGCTAAGAACCACCACACCCCTGGACTGTTGAACGCCGAATTTATGAACCCTTGTTAATATTCGAACACGTGTCCCCAAATATGAAGGTTCCAGATTTGCTTTGGAGTTCAAGACTTCGGAGGTTTTCTTTATCCAGAAAAGAGAAAAACATCACCATAATCTGTCGATCCCCAACCATCGGTCATCAACGATCGAAGATTTTCCTTGGTCGATCTTCAACCCTTCACCCAATTCGACGACCCTTGACCATCGGTCGTCGGCGATTTTTGTTGGCGAACTTCCGTACTTAGAATTTTTGACAAAATCACAAGTGAATCTAGGTCGTTGATCTCCCAGCCAAGATGATCTTGACCGTTGGTTTTCTCCAACTCTCCCAATCGTTGATTTGGTAATTCCTCCAAACTTTGCAAACATTCAAATTTTCAAAAAATTTCAAGGACGAATCGAGACCGTTGATCCAAGATTGAACATGATCTCAACTGTCGATTCTCCAAACTTTGTCCAGCATTACAGCGGCCATTAAAACTTGAATTTTTGACCTTCCAAGTCGAATTCATCTTCAAAACTCCACAGATCGAATCCATTAACTTCTTAGACAATCCTGGAATCATTCAAACTCATATATGTTCACGAATTCGGTGGATTTCACTCAAACACTTCCACCGTTTTTCCCCAAAATTCGCACAGATATAAATAATAGCGAATCTTCCCAATTCGCACTTGTTCTTGCCCGTAACAGTCTGATGTTTGAACCAAAAGCTTTGATACCAATTTGTAACGTCCCCAACCACCCAAGCCGAAAAATGCCACTACAATTCTTCTTTGTTACCAAACTGTAACATACCCAACCTCCCATAGGGCGACATGCCACACCAAGAACACACCTCTTGGCTGATTTGGAGACTCTGATAACACTTAATTAATAAAGAAGCATGAAATTCATACAGGCAATGATCAAGATTTATACCACAACATAGAAGACATACACAATATATCATTCACATCATTAACTAGAAAGAATGCATATTATAGGTACAATCTCAGGTATAATAATTCGATATGCAACGGAAATGAATACATAAGAAAGGAAACCATAACAGAGAGCACTTATCTTTTATAAAAGAAGACACCAACTGGCTGCAGACCAAGGACGTTCCACCCAACTATAGACAATGTTGTTCCAAGTCTCAACAACAGTGTCACCCCTGAGCCAGGGCTATGAATCCACAAGGACGGTTCCAGAGTGTTACTTGGCTTCCCAAACTAGTCAGCACTCAAGCTCTCACAGGCTTCTCCAACACTCACAACAATTTAAATACCTATCTCTCCTCTACCCAGCTTGCACCACCCAAGCAAATAGACCTCCAGCCTTCTCTTCCACGCAGTCCCTCTCCATCCAGGGCTCCAGTGCAGTTGGTCCAGAATCTCCATGTTGGGACTCTCAGGACTTGTACTTGTGATCAAAGTTGATCATAGGCCAAGCATCTCAGAAATGCAGGCCTCAAATCATGGCTAGACTACACCAGCAATCTCTACAGCCAACAAAATTGTGGTTGTTCTTCAGTAGTTCATCTTCCTTTCCCAAGCCAAGACACCAAATTGAGGAAAGATGAGTGAGTGAAGGAATGGATGGAGTGAAGACTCCATGAGAGAGGATGAACAATGAAAAAAATGAGTGAATGAACACGTGAGGTGACCAACAACAACACCAAAATGAGGACAGGAATGAGAGTGAGCGAATGACCAAAACGAAAGAGAGAGTTTTCCAACAGAAGAACAAACCCTTCCATAGACCAGGGACGGGTTTTTGTAATTCATGGGGATCAAGAACCTCTAGGCCTTCCCCCAAGAGCTCACATAATTGATTCCCCCCCCCCCCC
>ML799231.1:166327-176544 GCA_009831015.1 Picea engelmannii | reverse complement strand
ATGGATCAGATTTAATTGGGAATATAATCATATCACATTTACGCCTATTGATTTCATGGTGCGTTTTGGTGGACAATAAACAGACTAACACTCAAGATCAAATATAAAGGAATAATCAGACAATTACAAAGTGATGAGGATCATGTAGTACATTTTGATAGCGAGTGAACGAGATCAATGATGGAAATTTAATTCGAAAGAAGATCATATGGTTTTTTAGCATTGAGTGATATGTTGCGTGTTCTAGGAATCAATGCTCCCAATATGCTAAGAATAGATCAACTAATGAGAATCGATTAGGAGCTAGATCCAACATGTGCTAAGTAATCAAGTTGTTTCCATGTTGTATTAGACTGAGAATAAGAAAATATCAATGGTTGATATCAACTAAAGTTTATATTGGACAGATGTTGAGTGTCAAAGTTTGTAACGTGAAAAGAGAAAATATTGTTGATGGCCTTGGTTTTTAGAATATATGGAGTTGACCTCATGGACATAAATTTTATGTGGAAAAAACCATGGATGCATGGAGTATTTAAACATCATTTTCAGAATCTGGTTTGAAGGAGTGATAAGTGTGTGAAGTGTTAGTGAGGATCCTTTGAAGATAATTTATAAGGATTTCAGGTTTGACGATACTAGACAATGAAACAAAGACAATGTAATAGTCTAAGGGTGTCTAGGAGGTGCAAGGTTTAAGGAAATTTTGAAATTAAGTAGATTATGAACTAAAGGAATGTGTTGTAACAAGAGAGATAAAGTAACAATTGTATGCAAGTGAAGGCTTGAGAGAAAGAGAAGATTTTAAATTATTGATAAATTGAAGAGATTGGTGATTCTAGTAGGTTGGCACCAATATATTACTTCCTAGTTATATGTAGTCCTGTGATGAATTCTATACTAATTACTTCCCACTTCCATTATGGTATGGGTATGGGTTTCAACAATACAAATATGTGACTACGATCATTCTTAACTGGATGGAACTCTAAACACATAACAAGGTATTTGGCCACCTTCATTTCCATTCCAGGACAAAAATGTTCTTTCTTTAAAGTTGTTATTGTCTTTCGATAAATTGGATGACCTTAATATGGTTTCTTATCTACTTCCATTAGTATTAAATTTTTCATTTCTGTGAAGTTTGGTACACAAATTATGTTATCGTACAAAATTAAACATTCCTCACTGCAACTAAACTTTGATTCTTCCTCAACTAGTCGATTATTTTGACATTTTTCTTGAATTTTCCTGTATTCCTCATCCTTTTTTTTCGTTGCCACAAATTTTTGTTTCAAATCAAATTGTACATTGTTGTTCAAAATTGCATTTAACTTCCTATTGAGCGTATCTGCTACTTTATTTTCCTTTCCTTTAATATTATTTATTTCAAAATCATGTTTTCTTAGGAAAACTAAAAATCTTTCTTGACTTGCATTTAGATTTTGTTGTTAAAACAAATACTTAAGGATAATGTTGTTAGTTTTTAACAAAAACTTCTACCCAAAAGGTAATGTCGCCACATATATAAAGCATGTACAATAGCAATTAGTTCTAGGTCACGAGGTGCATATTTGGTTTAGTGAGGTTTCAATTTTTGTGATTCATAGGCAACTACATAATAATCTTGTAAAAATACACCTCCCAACCTTCCTAATGAAACATTTGTGCAGACCAAAAAGTTCTTATGTGGATATGGTATCTTCATAATGGGATTTTTCATCATTAATTGTTTTAACATTTTGAAACTCTCTTGACACTTCTTAGTCCATTTGAATTTGATTCTCATTTTCTGCAAGGAGGTTATTTGATAAGCCAATTTTGAAAACCCTTCAATAAACCTACGATAATATCCTATAATACCCATAAAGTATCAAACATATGAGACATCCTTTGGTACAGGCTAGTCTATAATGGATTTGACATTTTCAGGATCAACTAAAATCCCTTCCCCTGAAATCACATGTCCTAAATACTGCACTTTATCCTCATAAAATTCACATTTACTGAACTTTCTGTATAGTTGATGTTATCTAAGTGTTTGTAAAACAAATATTAAGTGTTCTTCTTATTATTCTCTGGTCTTTGAATAAATCAAGATGTCATCTTTGAACACAATCAAAAGATTATCTGAGTATTTTCTTAACATAGTGTTCATTAAACACATAAATGTTGCAGGTGCATTAGTTAGAAAAAAGCATACCACTACAAACTCACAGTGGCCATACCTAGTTCAGAAAGGAGTCTTATGAATATCTTCATCTTTAATCCTAACCTAATGGTATCATGACCTTACATCTATTTTTGAAAATATTTGAGCTTCCGAGACTTGGTCAAACAAGTCATCAATACGGGGTGAAGGATAATTATTTTTTATTGTCATCTTATTGAATTTCCTATAATCAATGCATAACCTAAATGCTTTCTTCTACTTTTTAACAAATAATACTGGTTCTCTCCACGTTGACACACTTGGTCTAATGTATTGTTTATATATTGGATCTTGAAGCTCCTTTTTAATTTCAGACAACTCAGGAACACTCATTATGTAATGTGCTTTAGATATCGATGCAGATTCAGGTACTAAATATATTTTAAAATCTATGTCTCTTCTTGGGGCTAGACGTGGAATTTGTTTCAAGAATACATCCTGAAACTCTCACAATATAGGATCATCAATTAGAAAAAATGTAATCCGTTCGTCATTTTTTTCGTTTATATGCACAACATAGATTTCACAACCTTTTCTTGCATTTTATTTCAACTACAAAGTAGAAATATAGCTTACTCACACACCACAGGACATTACTTTAATTGGTCTCCCTTATTCGAATTCATGTAAACAATCAAAAGATTTGTTTTAAGAATTTAAAATAACTAAATATTTTTCCATCGAGTCCATGCCTATGAGTAAATAATAGGATCCCAATGGTAATATGTTTAAGTCAATTTTACTCTCCATTTAACCCATAGCTACTATGTATTATTTGACCAACTCCAAAACCTTTCATTTTGTATTAACCAAGATTCATTATTTTTAACCTTATTTATTTTACAATCTTCAAATATATTAGGGGCAACATAACTTCATCTTGCACCAAGATCTATTAAAATAGACACATGTTTTTGATTAATCATACCTTTAATTTCCACCATGGTGGAATGGTGATCATCCTATCGATTCTCCAAGGCTGAATTAATTTTATGTGTACATCATGCCATGTGATTAATTGTCATTGCTTCTTGAATATTATGTACTATTAAGTTTATGTCCTTATTAAAAGGAAAATATTTGTACAAGTGAGTTTATTTACAAACCCAACATTGCAATGGTGGTCAGTTGTTTTGTTTATCTAACTTGTTAGTGGGTTGGTTGGTTTTTTTACCGAATCTGTGAGTTTACTACTATTATGGACAAACACACTTTTTTGCTTAACATTGACTCTATTTCTCTTAACCGGTGCACTATGTGATGGGTGATGTGAATGTTTGAATTGTTTCTTTGTGGGATCAAACTGGTTGTTCATGTTCCTATTCTACCATGTTTTTGTACTTTCAAACATTTGTTTAAATTGGATGTAACATAACTTGGCAGTTCTTATTACTTCATTTGTTTTTATAGGATTAAGAAACTCAATCTTATCCTTGTATGCTTGCGGTAAAGAGATCATAAACCATTGAAACTTTTCATTTTCCTCCCTAAGGTAAGGTACATATCTCATTAGGTTTACAAATTTGGTAGAAAAATCTTCGACAATAATTGTTCCTAACTTGAGGTCATGAAATTCCTTAGTTTTTTCATCAAAGTATATATATATATGTTAAATATTTGTGTTTGGAATACTTTTTAAATGCTTTCCAATTTAGTCTGTTGCTCCGAATTCTATTCACTGTTTTAGTTTCTTGCCACTAGCGTAGCTTTACCATTCAATTGGTACACATCCAACCTAGCACTCAAATTTCCTCGATAGTTATAGATACGAAAAATACTTCACCATGTTCAGAAGCCAAGATTCTTCTCCCTCTCTAGACTCACCATCAAATCTAGGTGGTCTCATATTTTTGAATTCACAAGACAATTTGTTACTATGCCACTTTATTTTCTTAGTTTTGAGTGTTTTCTTTGTAAAGTGTTGTTTTCGGAAATATCTTCACTACTCTCTTCCATCAATTTTGTTTTCTATCACTAAACACTGGGTGTTATTTACGTTTGTGAGACTCATCATTCGAGAATTATTTCTTAGTGTTTTTTGAGTTATGTCCTACATTCTTATTCTATTTTATTTCAATCATATTCTTGAGTAGGATCTCATTCAACTCTTCCTACTTCTTACTAGACTTCAATAACTCTTCATTGTCTTTTATAATGCTCTATATTTTTTCCTTTACGCTATCCATAGTTTCCAACAATCCTAGGGAGTTACCTTGAGGTTGTTCTCTATTCAGATCCACATACATATGTGGTCGTATTGGTGTTGATCTATCAGTTTCTTCAGTCATAACATCTTATTTTTAATCTTGATATGTGAAAAACATAACTGACGTCAATATGTTATCTTTAACAAGTTGTGAAATAGTTACAAATACCATTACATTTATAGTCACAATGTCTGTTCATTTTGAGCCCATAAGGCCATAGTGTTTGAACCATGATCTCATACCATTTGTAATGTCTACTAACACCAATTTTCTTTTCAAATTACCTATATGTATATAAGTTCTGGTAAATCTGTACTTAGCATTGTTATTGATCTTTTCGATTTAATAGTTAATGCAAGAGATTTGTATAACTCATTAACATTTGTCATGTTTTCTTCATGACAGGTTGAAGACTCTTTTACCACCTTTACTTTACATCAGATCTATTGTCATTGCAATTAAACATACTCTTCTCTATTGTTTAAAGTACATTTCGTCTTTTGATTATACCTAAAAAGTTTTTGGTAGATACATTATATATATATAAAAGATTCTCACTATATATATATATATTGTTGGACATTTTGGTTGGAGAGTTGGTTGTCATTGACGTCAACCCTTAGCGAGTTCTAGAGATGTTGGAAAATTGATTGAATTTTTTTTTATTGAGATTGATGGCGAGTTAGTAGGGTACATTTGATGTAGTCTACATATAGCTTCGAAGGTGTGGTTATGAGACTCTAAGTTGATTGAGAATTTTGGTCATGAAGAACACTTTAATTGCACATAAGATTATCATAGATGGATAATACATGTCCTACCATTTTCGGTGATATATGGAACAACCTTGTAATTTTGAAATCCCCAAAGAATGGTCAAGAATCCCTACTTGGTTACTAGTGAATGAATCAAAGAGTAAAGTGGTTGCAACATGAAATATCTAGAAGCCCTAAGCTTAAGGGAATATCTTAACTAAAAAAGTATAAATAACCCTTTAGAAGTCATTCACAAGTACACTCACACTCTTACATTGAATTTATATCTAGTGAATTGTTATGGTCTAGTAATTTTGTTATGGTATATTTTGGTCTTTTAGTGAATACGACGGAAGTAAGGCTGTGAAGAAATTGCGAGAAAAGAATGAGAATTTCATAGCTATAGAAGGAAATGGTTTTTGAAAAACCCTAATTACTAAGATCCTTGGGGGTTGCACTATATCTGTTAAGCGAGGCATCCTAGTGGGTCATATAGTGTTTGTCTAGTGAGGCACTTGTAGAATTGAGATAGCATGTTGGTACTAGGTTGTTGAAGGTTTAAAGAAGCTACATGCCAATTTACAAAGTAGCATAACATCGACATGATCAAAGGTAAGGGTTAAGGCTTAATGTTTTTATGCCATGGTACATTCATGGTGATGATAGCATGTGATTTGGTGCATCTTGGTAATGTGATGGTATATTGATTAGAGGCATTACTAGCTGGTTTGGTTTCTAGTTTACTTTCATGTTATGGTGCATATTTGAGGCTTGGTATATTTTATCTGTGTGACATTGAGGAGCATGCTTGAGGTACATGTTTCATGAATTTGGCACATGACATGAGAAACATTATACATGTTGGTTGAGATCTAATTGTTGAGATGAATTTCTTGGTCTATTGGTATATGATTCATGGTTGATGAGATGGAAAAGGTACAATTTTGGTGCATGGTTTATGCGCTTGTTGATTGTACAAGTACACATTAGTGCATGGTTGATGCAGTTGTTGATGGTACACCGTACACATTGATGCATGGTTTCTGCATGGTACAGGTTGGTACTTGGTTGAGACAGATATCTTGTGATGGAATGTGGTGATGTTGATACATGCTTGGTAAAGGAATGTGTTGGTGATGTTGAACATATGTTCTTGGTGATCTTGTCATGAGTTGCATCAATCTAGTTTTGTGGACGAGACAATGATTGGCTTGACATATTGTTGTGACAATGATCAATTCATAATGACAGGTAAGATACAATGATAGGTTGACAGGTTATAGTGAAAATAGAAGTGATAGTGACAAAGTTTGTGGCATTGATAGTGGAAAATTCCACGATATTTGGTCTACACTTATATTTTAAGTGGAAATATGGGGAAAGGAAAGGGAGTTGTAGTATCCTTCCAGTTGGAGCTGAAGAATCAAGGATTTGGAGCTTCCCTCAAGTTGGAGCCTAAGAACTAGGTGGTTGTAGACACATTTCCATTGGATTCGGAGAACCGAGCGAGTTGAAGCCTTCTTCTAGTTGAAGCTAGATAATTCAAGGAGTTGTAACTTCCTTCAGGTTGGAGCATGAGCCTCCCTAAAGAATTTGAAACTCCGTGCTTCCTATGAATGAATTCTTGATATATATAATAAAGCATTCAATGGTTTTCTACTATTTAGGTTTCCACATAAATAATGATGTAATGTGATGCTACTTAAGATATATATGATTGGATGCATTCATAGATGACACATTGTTGAATACTATCGAATTTTTATCAACTCTTGAGTGAACCGAAGTACATCCACTATGGCATAAGATTTTATGGAATATAACATGGTTCATTTACATTTTTTGTTTATATAATATTTGGTGGTTCCAGCCATACCATACACATGGCAACGATAAAGAGTAGAAGCTATGGTCTTAACCCAAATACTATATTATTCAAATCAAGTGAGTTATGGATTAACACATATATGGTGGGCGAATTATGGTGCGTTTAAGCGTTATGGTTGATCCTTGTAACATCCCGCTCTGGCGCACTTACCAAACTTATTCTTTGAGAACACTTGCTCGCAAGTGATCTGTATTTTATGATGATAAAACTTTTTCTTTCATTATGATGCGATAAGTTATATGACAGGATGTTTTCACTACCTTGATTAGACAGGTGCTGCTGATTCGGTTTCTTTGAGTGTGAAGGGTTTCGGACCTTGAGGATGCAGAGGCATCGGTGGAACTTCCTTGGACTCCGGATTGAGTCAGGGAGTGGGCTATTTGAGTTGTTTCATTTACGATGATATTGTTTCATTTGATGATATGCTATTGATTTTATGATATGTTTTGTTATAACTTAAGGACCCTTAAGCTAATGAATAGGAGGTAAATCCCTTAGATAATTTAAATATTGTTATGTTCACACTATTGATATGTTATGTTATAACTTAAGGACCCTTAAGCTAATGGATAGGAGGTAAATCTTTTAGATAACTTAAATATTGTTATGATCTCTAAATGTTCCTTTAAATGTTATTTTAATGGAGGTGGTTTTATTATTGACATGTTGTCTGGTGTTTTTAGATGTGACATGATTGATATATATTGACTTATTAAATAATTGTTACCCTTCTCATGTTAACATTATTATTATTTGTCATCTCTGATTATTCAAGAATATGTGGCATTTAAATAGAGCTATTTTATCTATTGCCTTTTTCTAATAAGGATGTTGTTTTCAAGCGCAATGTTAATATTATTTAACTGCAAGGATCATACTGGTTAATTGCAATGTTAGTATTGGTTTAAATTGAAAAGTGAATGATGACGTTTTAGCGCAATGTTAATATTGTCAACTGCAATGATAATACCGGTTTAGTTGCATTGTTAATAAGTGTTAATTTGAATGCTTGATGATGTTAAAAACACATAATTGTAAGGTCATGGTAAGGTAGGGTATTACTCTTAGAGGCCAGGTGAGATAATATGGAGAATCTAGCTAGTATTCATTCACGGATGAGTCTTAGACATTGCCTTGTCATTAATTCAATGTTCGTTGTCTGAGTCCTTGTCGTGCGCCTTCCGTAAGGGGCGCACTTGTTCTTCTTAGTTATGTTGTGCTTGATTGTGGTCAGTTGGTTGCTTGGCCTGTTGTGTCGGGTGGGATGTAGACACCTCCATGTTCCTCAGAACAGTCGCCAGCCCTGGGACCTTAAATGGTTAAAGACGATGGGAAACCAGGCTTGAGCGTTGCTTATGTGTCGTGGAGGTCCTAACCTTGCAGGGTAGGATGGGTGGGAGGTCAGTCGTATTTAGTAGTCAGTTTTACTTTTGTTGTGGTTGCGTCTTGTTGGTCGTCGAGTGGCGACGTAGAGTTAAGTATGTTGTTACTTCCACACCGCGCACACACCTTAAACACAAAAAAAAAAATTGCACCTATCACTCGAACGGTGGTCGTAACGAGGCGGTTCCTTACAATCCTTCAATACATCACCTAATTTATTTATACCCTACGCTTGGTACCACGGACCATGAATCGCCACTTGGTATATATCATACACTTCACCATCAAGCATTTAAAATCCTAACAACATCACCACTCTCCCACTCTATTGACTGCAAGTTTTAATTAATTAAACATTGAGTTAACTTAGATTATCTCGGTGATTAGGCTTCGCGCCACTAGTTCTTTATTAATTCCATCTGACGGTACTATCTATCTTCTTTATGGAGCCAGGAAATCTGCGTTCATTCCTATTCCGTAGTTCATTGTATTGTTACATGTGTGTTGCGTAGAGCCTTTGGCTCCGCGCACTCATGGTTACTGTTACCAGATGAACTATGACCATTCAATTCTCATAACTCAGGTAACGAGTTTCAATATTTTCCACGCTTGAATTTCCATACGATAGGATTTCTACTGTTAATGCTTTTTCATTTTACTTTCACATTTATCTTATGTTTATTCTTGTTAACGTTTGCAGGTTATGGAAATGCAAGTTATGGCGGCAAGCCACCCTTTTCATTCACTAGCATCGAATATCCATACCAGGGTAAGGCATATACTATTATTACTTGAATACTCTTCTCATTATTTTAACAAATATTTGGATAAATCGTGAACTCTGTTAAATATATTGTACCCTCAACAGTATAACCGTACACCTGCCAGCTGTACTGGACAGTTGTACTTTCTATTTATGTCTTGCTTATATAAGCTCAGCTATTTCCTATTGTTTGTGTGCTTCAGTTCTGTTCTGTACTTCTTCATACATTTGAATATACTATTCTTTTCTCTCTGCATTTCTCTGTCCTTCACAATTTATCATGGTATCAGAGCTACAGCAGTAAGCCTCTTCACACAGTCGGGAGAGCAACTCGATCCTCACAGCGTAGAGCCTCACGGATCTTGAGAGCACGCGTCACAGACTTTTCACAAGGTTTGGAAAGCTGTCTGCATTACTCTTTTAAGATCGCCGTGAGAAGTTAGCGGAGGAAGCAGAGATCGCAGAAGAAGAAACCTGCACGATTTTCACAAAGAACCGTCAAAGATTGACGCAGAAAGTGCTGCAGAACGAAAGAAGTTTAAAGAACTTGAAGATTTCGTTTCTATTCGTTAAAGATTCAAGCAGAAGGCAGAACTGGTTAAAGATTCAAGGAAATCGTTCTCATCCATCAAAGATTCAAGCAAATCATGAAGAAATCGTGAAATTCTTTCAAATCTTTGAAAGATTCACAAATTTCTCTTCCACAGGTGTAAAGAACGCATCTCAGGCGCAAAGAAAAGCCATTGAAGCCGTGCAATTCGTCCTGCGAACAAATCCGAGGCGGGAAACCAGACCAGAAGGGACGAGGAGAGCGCGGAAAAGGCGAAAGCGTTTCAGCCGTCAGATCTTGCGCAAAGGACCGACAACCGTTGGATCAGCAAGAAGGTGCACGACGGTTAGTCGTCTGGAGTGCACAGGAGAATTCTTCACTTGAGAAATCCCGACGTCATCTTGACCGTCCGTCAAGAGACACGTGGCGCGATCCTTTACCATCGCAAAATCGGGAATC
>ML799231.1:131785-166227 GCA_009831015.1 Picea engelmannii | reverse complement strand
GTTTGAACAATGGGGAATCCCCAAACCTCAAAAAGGTATTTCATTCAATTCTTAACCATAGTATGTCATTTGATGTACTTAGAACTATAAGATATCTGTGAAAACTTCTAAGGTTTGGTTCTCCTTCAAAGTTTAAGTGATATTTTCTATCTTTGTTCATAAGAACATCATTGGGTTATTCAAATAGATTAATCCCAAGAAATCTTTTATACTCTAGCACTTATACTAGGAATTTATTATGTAAAAGCTACTGCTATCCTTAGCTCTGATTACCAAACACAAAAACAAGTAATAATTTCTGGTTGATTTATGGTCTGAATATTTTAACACGGGTTGCATACTTCAAAAAAACATTTCTTATTTATTTTCTCTACTATAGTCAAAACAAAAAATTTAAATCTATTCTTGCAAATAAGCATTTATTTATTTTCTCTACAATAATCCATAATCAACACTCTTTTCTATAGAACAGATTCTACACCAAAATTCTTCCGTTACTAAGCACAAACCCAAATAAAAAAATACACATTCATTATCTGTGTACTTGTACCAGATTTAAGTCTTTATCACTAAATAAAATATCTATACACTTTCTGTAGAAAGTAATCTGTATCACTAAACATAATATCCATTAGCAATAGAAATAGAAATAAAAATAAAATATAGAAACATATATACACATTCATTATCTATGTACTTGTATGAGATTTAAGTCTTTATCACTAAATAAAATATCTATACACTTCCTCTAGAAAGTAATCTTTATCACTAAACATAATATTCATTGGTAATAGAAATAGAAATAAAAATAAAATATAGATATACAAACATATATTTGTTCAAAAATACTGGAGACAAATTAAGGAGAGAATAGAGTGCCTCTCAACTATAGACCATAATAGCCATGTTACTTTCCCCTATCACTCAAGTTCAAGTTCAATTCATGCACAAGTACTAAGCAACTTTTGTCTCTCTTCTTGTGTTACAAAGAAAAATAGTTTTCTTAGGTCTTTCTTTTCAAGTTAGCCTCATCCCTAACCCTATGAAATCTTGGCTTAACTTTGTACTAGATAGTTCCCTCACCTCCCATATTTTTGGAAATAGGTTTACGCTTGTCCTCATGGACAATATTTACATCCTCATCATCCAATGTTTATGATGATAAAATGTTTACTATATTCTCTCATCCATTTGTCTCAAGTAAAAATAAAATAAATTTAAAACAATATTTATATAAATATTCCTCATCATCCAATGTTTATGATGATAAAATGTTTACTTGAGTCTTTTCCTCGAAGTAATAATACAAAATTAAAATTACTGAATATTATTTAAATGGAGGGATATTACAACTCCTACATAGAAAATAATTTCTTTGAAAAGGTAATATGCTACATGTATAAGAATGAACTATTTGTTAGTGCAACAAAAATAGAAGTAAGATGATACAAAAGAGAATCTGTGTCTATCTATAATCAAAGTTATTACCTTTGTATTTTTTCTCTACGACATCTATATTTCTTGCTACAATAAATTCATTAAATAAAAGAAAACAAAGGTTTTCTTTTTCTAGTTGTACCAACAATAAAATCTTATATTCATTTCCCACTGTACTAGTAAAATCTTATAAAATCTTAAAAACTAGGGACAACTTAGTAGAGAATCTAGTGTCTCCCAACCATAGACTAGAACAACCAAGATCACATGTTCCTATCACCCTCAAGCCTAATTCATTATTCCATACACACTCAAAATGTGTATCATCTTTTCTAGAATAACCATGGTTTGATTCATTACGAGAGCCATCAAACTTGAATGATAAGTGTCCTACCTCCTCTATATTGGTATTTTCTTCTGTTACCAAGAATAAGTAATAGTTTGCCCAGGTATTTTTCCAAGTTAGCCTCATCCCTAACCCTAGGGAACCTTCTTGCCCTATTTTTTTTTCTATCTTGTTCCCTCACATCCCACATCTTTGGGAGTAGGTTTAAACTTTCATGGAAAATATTTACTCTTTTGGTTTTAATCCATTTTCAATCTCCCATGGAATAATGAATTACTCTTTTTTCAACTCGATTATTAGTTTGTCTCTAGTTAAATAAAAAAAAATTAAAAAAATATTCATCATCATCAATGTTTATAATGATAGAATTTTAGCATACACCTTTTTTCTAAAAACTCCTTCAACATAAATAATCAAAATTAAAATATTCAAATGTTTATGAATGGAGGGACATTACATACTCCCCCCCTTGAACTGAAAATTGATCTCAATGTCCAAATCTGAGTAGATATCGGAAATAAGAATGTAAAATCATTCCTCATGGCATCT
This sequence comes from Picea engelmannii, assembly GCA_009831015.1. Taxonomy (NCBI): domain Eukaryota; kingdom Viridiplantae; phylum Streptophyta; class Pinopsida; order Pinales; family Pinaceae; genus Picea; species Picea engelmannii. Next base: position 163,895 of record ML799231.1, on the reverse strand, counting down.
TCCATTTCCCAAGTGGCCTCCATAGGAATAAAGTTCCTCCACTTCACTTTAGCCTAAGTGATGGTTCGATTCGGCAACATAGTTTCCTTCTTGTCAAGAATGCTTAGCGGCTCCACCTGGAACTCGACTGTTCCACCTGGATCGCCTTCAAATTTCCAATATGAGTTAGATCATGCACATATTTCTTTAACAAGGAAGCATGAAAAAAAAATTATATTTTTAATTTGGTTGGTAGTGCAAGCTAAAACGCCACTAGCCCCACTCTATCAAGCACTTCAAATGGTGCACAATACAACGTTGAAAATTTGGAGCTCTTTCCCAATTTGAAAGAACTCTTTCTAGATTTAACTTTTATATAAACATGGTGTCCTACATTGAATTTTTTCTATGTTCTTTTAAAGTATACAAATCTATTTTTCTATCATGTGTACTTTATTAAGTTATATTTTTCTTTTTGAATAATCCTTTCCATTTCCTTTAACATGCCAGGACCCAAAATAATTCTTTCAATCAGGTTGTCCCAACTAATAAGTGTTAGAAACTTCCTGACATACATCACTTCAAAATGAATCATTTTGAATGATGTCCGATAATTGTTATTATATGAAAACTCTACGAGATGAAAGTAATCTTCCCACATTGTGGGGTAGTCCAATATGTAGATCCACAACATATACTCTAAAATTCAGTTAGTCCTTTCTATTTGACCATCAATTTGAGGCTGATATGTGGTACTAAAACTCAATTGACTCTCCAATCTAGTAAACAAGGTCTTCCATAAATTTGAAGTGAACTTTGTATGCATGTCTGAAATGATAGTTTTGGGTAAACCATGCATTATAAAAATGTCCTTCATAAAAATATCTACAATGTTTATGGCCTTGTGACTTGATTTTAATAAAGTGTGCATATTTTGAAATTTTTTCTATTAATACCATTATAGCGTCATTTTCCTTCTTAGTTGTAGGTAGTCCTGGAATATATTCCATACTAATCACTTCCCATTTCCACTCTGGAATGGGTATGGGATGCAATAATCTAGTTGGGTGATTATGCTCAACCTTAACTTGCTAACACTCAAGACACCTAACTAGATATTCAACTACTTATTTTTTAATCCCTGGCCAAAAAATACTCTTTGTTCAAAGTTGTTATAGTCTTTTGGTAATCAACATGAACTAAATAAGCTTTCTTATGTATTTTAGCTAGTATCAAATTATGTAATTATGTGATGTTTTTTTGTACTAATCTCTCCTGATTGCAGTTGAATTTTGATTCTTCCTCAATTGATTTATTATTTTGACATATTTTCTGTAGTTTCCTATAATTTTAATCGTTTTGTGTTGTTGATTTGATTTTTTGTTTTAAATCAATGTGTATATCACTAGTGAAGATTGCATTTGTTTTTTTGGTGAGTGCATCTCCTATTTTGTTCTTTTTCCCTTTAATATGTTATATTTCAAAATTATACTCACTTAGGGATGCCAAGCATCTAGATTTTATTTCATTCAAGTTCTTTTGGTTGAAAAAGTGTTTAAGGTTGATCTTATTTGTTTCCAACAAAAACCTTCTTCCTAATAAGTAGTGTCACCACATTTTCAAAGCACACACAATAAACCCAAATTTTAGATCATGAGGTGCATAGTTTTCTTCATGAGGTTTTAGTTTTCGTGATTCATACGAAATCACATAATCGTCTTGTAATAATAATCCCATTAACCCTGCCTTTGAGGCATTAGTACATACCAAAAATTCCTTATGTGGGTTTTATATCCTCATGGTAAGTGTTGTTGTTAACAATTATTTATCTTTTCAAAACTCTCTTGACATTTCTCAGTCCATTTAAATATGATTCCTTTCTTTTGCAAAGAGGTTATTGGATAGGAAAGTTTTGAAAACTTCTCTATGAACCTACAATAATACCATGTTATTCCCATGAAAGATCAGACGTATGACACATTGTTTGGCATTGGCTAATATAATATTTCTTTGACCTTTTCTGGGTCCACTAAAATCTCTTCTCGTGATATTACATGCCCAAAATATTTCACATTATCTTCATAAAAATCACATTTATTGAACTTTGTGTACAGTTGATGCTCTCTAAGTTCTTGTAGAACCAATCTTAAATGTTCTTCATGTTACTCTTTGGACTTTGAATAAATCAATATGTCATCGATGGACATGATCACAAACTTGTCTAAATATTTTCTCACTACATTCTTCATTGGATACATGAATGTACTAGGTGCATTTGTTAAACCAAAGGGTACCACTACAAACTCATAGTTCTGATACCTAGTTCAAAAAGTAGTTAATGCAGGAGCATTGCTCCACCTGAGCACGTGTCATTCGATTAACACACATGGTGCACATTCAAGGAAGGGAGAGACGTCGCCCTATCATTTTGGCCTTGAGAATCTAAGCATGATCAGGGAATTTAATGTTGACAAGATGGAAGAGCCAAGTTGTGCCTTCATACAATATGGATATAAGGTCGCCATTAAGTGGTTGACGATAGGATGGATCTCCATCCTATTTGGAGAAGATTTCCATCATTGTAATTTTCCCATTTGATAGGCATTTTAAATGGTGATTTGACACCACTATATTAGTTTGATGGAAGCTCGTCGAGCCCCTCTTGTAAAAAATATTTGTATTGTATGCCCGAGACAAGAGAGGTAGGGATGGATAAAAAAATATTGTAAGAGAAGTTCGGAGGTTGAGGAGAGTCGAGACATGGTCTCGACTCGACATTTTTCATTTGATATTCTTCCATTAATAAAAAAATGACAGTTTTTCCTGTTATCAATTTCTGTGTAATGGATATTTTGTGATGAATATCATTTGTATGCATTTGAATTGTAGATGAATATTATAAATCATCTGCAAGGATAGAGATACAAGTTTCTATTTTAAGTGTGTTGGATTAGGTCTGGTTCTCTAGGTTAAGTGCAAGGAGTGCACGATAGAGTGAGGAAACTCTACGAACTGATACAAAGAGTGTGTGTCTGAGCTAGTGGAGTGAGAAGAGAAACTGCCAAGAGGGAATACCAGGATAATTCATGAGGAAATTCCAAGGTGATTAAGTACCTTGGAAAGAAAGATTGTGTAGGAGGTAGCATAGTTCAGATTTACTGAACACTTTGTACGAGAGCATACATGAGCGACACATTCTGAGGTGTTGGAATCCTTAAGCAAATCCTAGGGCTTTGAACACTCTCAGGAAGGAAGGCTCTACAAGAGTTCATCGATAAAGGAAAGGATATGCCTTAAAACCTCCAGGAAGGCCAAGGGAGAAGTCATCAAAAAACTAAGTCAAGCGCAAGGAGCACACCAAGGATATTGTAAGTTCATCTTACAAATCTCGGAAGGAACGACGTCAAGTTTCCATGACATCAATAGAAAGTCCGTTGAAGGATGCAGGAGAACTGAGAATCTTCGATGTTTTCAAGACAAGAAAAGTCACAGATTTTACGGAGAACACTACAAGGAACACTACAAGGAGTGAATAAGGAGTTCGAGAACAACTTAAGTCTCCAGGAGGAAATTCTGCTAAGGGTGCAAGGGTGTTCGAGGACTTGCGAAGTCCCAAAGTTCTTCGCATGGTCACGAAGAGCAAGTTGATCCTAGTCATTGGAAATGGCACGTGGCAGATATCCATGGATTTCCTAGGAAGAACCCTTCGGAGGAAAGACAAAAAGAGAATACTCGAAGAGCTAGGAGCCGAATAAATCCTGACCATCCATATATATATTATATTTTTAATAACTTGAAAACCTTTGTAACATAAATAACCTTTTATGCTTATTTAATAACTCTCTAAAACTCCAAAGATATTGTGAAAGTATTGTAAACTTACATCACCAATTACTTATATCAATTTTCATATCAATTATTAAATCCATGAAGAATATAGTAGTGATTCTTTTCCATAAATATCATTACATGATTGACATAGTCAAACCCTTATCTCCATGCCATATTATCATCTTGTATAAAATTTGATGTCGGAACAATGGTTATGGTTCAAGGTCTACCCATATATGAGTTGCCAAAAACAATACTTGAATTCGAACGTTTCAAATCATTTCATTATTGTTAGTACGTGAACCTACATGCATCCCTAAGCCTACCCTAATCAGTCGTAAGCCATATCCATATTAATCTTTTCTTTACGTGCATTTTACTTCATGTGTTTTTTCCACTTTTTGGTTTGGTTTCGTTCGCTTTAATTTAATTTCATTGTTTTTTCCACTTTTTGGTTTGGTTTCGTTTGCTTTAATTTAATTTCATTGTTTGTTATAAGGTAGGTTAAGAAGTGATTGCATAGATTGTAATTGGTCACATCTAGATGGTTTGATTTAATTTCGTAATGTGTGAGGATTTCCTAATTTTTGAAGGAAAAAACACATTAGATGCAAAAACAGTGTGAATTTTGTAGTGTTAAAATAACACTATTGCCAAATAACGCATACTATGCAACTTGGTACTTTCTGGAATCATTCATAACTTTCAAAATTAGACCTTGTCTTATCAGAATGGTCATCTTGTTAAGAAGTGTAGGTTTTATGAGTTTTAACTCATGTTAGAGAAAGGTAGTTGTTTTTGTGGCACCCTTGTTTTGAAAATAGTTAAATGCTTTGAAGAAAAACTTGTAGGTGACTATTTTTATAGTCAATTTCGTGCATGTTTTATGAAACATGGTGAGGAATTTGCAAAATCCATCAAAAATCCACTTGCAAAGCAATCTCGTCTGAGTATAACATGAGTCTTTTCTCTAAAACGTGAACCGTTTGGGAGCTACATGTGGATATTTAAGGATGCTCTTTCGAAAAAATCACCAATTTGGTTTCCTAAAAATACTAAGTCAACAAAATATCTAGTAGCCATCTCATGGATTTGATTTGAGGAATTTGATGTACATCCACCTATTTTGGATTTGATATTTGTAATGATATATTTATGTATTGTAAAACAAATGGAAGGAGGGGAGTGGATCTTCCTCTTAGAAGGAAGCAATGTAAAGTTTTTTGGGAATTTGAGTGAAAGATATAGATATGAAATTTGTAAAGAGATTGAAAACTTTCAACATTTTTAACACTCAATGAATCAAACATTCTTATGGCTAGATCATTTTATACATGTCTTTCATTTCTATCTATTTTATTTGAATGCAAATGAATTTTTTTGCAAAGCATCAATTTCTTATTTTTCATCTTTTCATTGAAAATTTTGTCCTTAAATTATCTCTTTAAAGGATTGCATTCAAATATTGTTTCAAAGGATTGCATTCAAATATTGTTTCAGGTTTTGAAATATTATTTTTAACTTGAAAATATTCTTTATCCGAGTAACATATTGTTAGCTTGAGTCTTGTATTTCTTGTACTTTTCTTATTTATTTGATATATTAGAGTGAATGCCTTTGACCAAGTAAAATGATGTTGATAATTTGATATTAAGGGTATAGTGAAAAGTATTATCTTTCATCTTATCCATATTATCTCATCTTTAAAACCAATTTTTACCTACAAAAATCATTGCAATAATTGAGATTCCCTAGCTCTTGTGACATAGCAATACTTTAGGGGTAATGATTACAATAAATGAAAAACTAGGTCACATGTATCATATTTATGAAACCGAATATAAGATGATTTGGCTTAGTAATGACCGTTGGTTAACTCACAAATAAAAACTTGTATTCCACCACGAAAATGATAGATCGTATGCCACATATTGGCACCCCTTAAGGGGACTGATAGTCCTTTCACCTAACTCATACTGTCTCTCTTAAATATGGCTCATTATTTGAGCTTGCATTGAATCATTGTTTCAATGCTTATTGCAGGAACGATAGGTTTTTTTCTTTGAGACATCGAGGTCTGATTCTTGAGCATTTACCTCTCTCCTGATTCTTTCAACATTCTCAGTGCAATGTAAGTTATATTTTCTATGGTTATATATTATAGAAATTTGTTTATTAAATTCATTTGTCGTTGTATTGATGTGCACGTCAACTCTTACCCAAGCAATGAAATTACATCAAACCTATGAAGGATCTTTCCTCAAGATAATGATTTAAACAAGCTAAGTGTGTAGGCTCGTTCCCTTACGGTAACTCTATGCATTGCTTGTATATACATTTATATTTCAGGAGCTTTGATCCTATTATCAACTTTGTTTAGCATCCATATCTTGGTAGTATTTAATATATTTAGGGACCAATACTCCGACTATATTATTTATCTAACACTAGATTTTTTGGTGATGCACAGTGCATTCGGAAAGAGTTATAACAAGATACCATTCCCTACATTCTCAATAATATTCAGGAATTGGTAAGACTATTCATTGTGACGAGTTTAATGATTTGTATGTTTTTCTCAAGAAACAAACCAAACATTCTGTCCAGGTTACTCACAGTGGTTAAATAAACTTTTCCTTCATTTCCTTCTTACATTGGTTAATACACTTTTTATGGTGTTCGCCTCAGGAAATCCTTACTTAAGGACGTAAATTGGCCAAGAATCAAATGTTTAACTTGCTTCTGGATTCGGGTAAGGAACGAAATTATTTAGGATTAAAATATTTGGTTGTTTGTCGTGTGTATCACACTTTCTCATTGCACTGAGTATTAAATAGTTGTTTATGTTTGATTCATGGTTATGGAAACCATCGATCCAATCATCAAATACTTGGGATATTCGATGGTGCGACTTCCTTAAGACTTGGCCTAGTACAGAGAGAAACTTGGATTGGGTATCATGGACTCCATAACCAGTCTCACACTTGCAAGGTTAAGTAATATCTTCAACATTTCTCACATTGTGTACATGGGTTTGTTACAAATACCAGTGTTTCGAGTTAATATAGATTTTTGTGGCGTAAACTCTATACAGGTAGCCATAAACTGGCTACAACGATAACTTGTTTTCTTTAGCAATGTTTTGTTTCTTTACTGGTTTTGTATTCTTACATTCTCTATTTCATTTGGAGACTAGGAAGGGCTTGTTGATTCCTCTATTCATTGGTTATATTTATCATTAGCACACTTCTGATTTACTGAGTCCACGATTTATTTAAAGTTTAAAACGCTCAAATATTTTTTGAAAATGATCATTGATATACATTTATTTTTACTAAAAAAATAATAATCTTTTGATCTTGGTTACTCAAGTTACACTCAAGTTATCCTTAAAAGAAATTATCTCCATTATATTTGTATTATCTTTCTCTACATTAGTTTCTTAGATTCATGGAATACTCCACTAGATTACTAAATAGAAGTACCATACTTGAAATATTTACATTTAATTTATTTTGTGCTTTTCCAAATATTTTCTCGTATATATAAAAGAAAGTATTTGGCATTCATCATAATCCAATAGTTAGTTTGTAATAACTTTCTTTCCTCTTTAGAATACTCCTAGACGAATTAATTTCTTTCAAAAGATAATATGCTTGTATAAGAACTATTTTTTACTACAATAAAACTAGTACTATCTTTGTCTAGTTAGAATCAAAATGATACCTTTGTATTCATTCTTTTTGCAATAAATCCCTTGAATAAAATAAAACGAAGATTCGCCTTCTTTAGTTGTACCAATAATAAAATCTTATATTCATTTTCTACTATAATAATTACCATTTTAAATGAACAAAAATATTAAACAAAGAAAAGATTTCCTATCTTGCTTAAAAACTAGGAATAACTAAGTAGATAATCTATTTCCTCTCAACCATAGACCAGAATATCCAAGATCACTTGTTCCTCTCACCCCCAAGAATAATTCATTATTCCAAAATTTGTATCACTTTTTTCAGAATAATCAAGGTTTGATTCTTTCTCATAACCATCAAACTCAAATCCTCCTTCACAACTACTCAACAACATCCTTCCCCCTCTATACATGTATTTTCTTGGGTTACCAAGATGAAGTAATATCTTTCCTAGGTCTATTCCCAAGTTAGCATCATCCCTATCCCTAGGGAATCTTCTTGGCCTAAATTTTTGCAACATTCTTCCCTCACGTCACACATCTTTGGGAGTAGTTATACACTTGTCCTCATTTATAATATTTTCTCTCGAGGTTTTTATTCCTTTTCACTTTCCCATGGAATAATGAATTACTCTTTTTGTAACTAGACTTTCTAGTTAGTTTGTCTCTAGTTAAATAAAATAAATTAAAAATAATACTTACAAAATAATTCATCATAACTAATGTTTATTATGACATAATTTTAGCATAAGTCATTTTTCTCAAAAATACTTCAACATAAATAATCAAAATTAAACTATTCAAATGTTATTCATGGAGGGGCATTACATGAAGTTTCTTCATCACAGAAAGTGGCTCACCAGGAGTTAGATTCAGGATAAGTTTCCCCATATGATGGAGGAACTTGACACAATGGATACCATTTCATACTAAGGGGGGAGTAATGATCTAGGTTGACATTTTTTTTTCCTATCTATTCCATTCACTTAAATTATTGTTTCGATCTTGGCGGTATTTCTATTGTTTTTAGGTCCCAAACTTTTGATGTAATTTTGAGGCCCTAAATAGTGTATTTTTGACATGGAAACACCCATTAAATCCTTGATGGGATGTATTGGGACATTCAAAATGTGAACTCCTTGGATATACCTTTCCTATGGGGTATTAAGTGCCCCAAACAAATATTGTATGCAAAAGTTGTGCCCTTGAGAAGTTGTTATATAAACTACCCCCATCACAACCCATAAACTTTTTCGTGTTTCATCTTTTGGGGTAATGGTTTCAAATGTTTAGGGTTTTCTCATTTACGATTTCTATTAAAAATTACTTCGGAGCCTCATTGTGTTCATCTTATTGTGAATGAGTGGAGCCAACATATCTCTCTTTAGAGATAAGCTCCCACCATTTTAGCGAGCTTTTGTGTTTTGTATTTTACAATATTTTGCATTCTAGAAAACAATAAAAGAATCAAAGTTTTACTTTATTACTATGTTCCTTAAAACATATTTTTTCATTTCCTTGTTATATTTATTTTATATTTATTCCTTCCTGTCATTCTCAAAATAATCTAGATCAAGTCGGTTGCTTGATACATCATTTTATAAAATATTTCTTTTCTGTTTTTCTCTCATTTGGGTTTCCACGTTAAATATTTGTGTACTATGGATTGTGTGGTTGTGTATTTATAATTAATGTGTATATTTTGTAAAGTGAAACATCTATAAATATTAAAAGAAAAGAAAAGGTAGTCTTATACTAATTCACCCCTCCCCCCCTTAGTATAAATAAGTGTGTCAAGAATTAGTATCGGAGTGGGTTCCTTTAGGAAGATGAATCCTTCGAGCACACATGGATAGACAAGAATGTTTTTCTAAAATGGAGTTCCATTATTTGATGGATCCAATTATGCATTTTGTAGAATAATAATGAAACATTAATTGTTGGAACTAGTATTTGACATCTACAGTGCATTCAAGAACAATTACACAACTCCAACAACTCCACCTACATATACAACTGGAAATAAGCTCAATGACAATAACTTTAAAATCATTGGTGCAATTCTAAATGGTTTAGGAGATTCAATAGTTGTCAAATTCATGCATTGTCATTCAAAAAAATAGGTATGGGAAAATTTAAAGAAAATATATGAAGGTCATGACAAGTTCCAGAAGGAAAAATTACAAACATGTAGAGGATAATTTGAGACCCTTAAGATGAATAAAAAAGAGAGTATTGCATCCTATTTTCTTTGTGTGGATGCTATTTTCAACACTGTCCTCAGATTGGGTGAATATATTAGAGAAACCATCATTATGAAAAATGTTCTTAGATTAGTTCCCTCAAGATTTAATCCCAAGGTATTTTCCAATGAATAATTGAAGGACACAAACAAGACGAAAATGGATGAGTTGCATGAAATCCTCACTGCATATGAAATGAGTATAAAAAAAGATAAGACAAAAAAAATATCAAGGAAGGAAGCATCCTTGAAGTCAGAAAATTAGACAAAGAAAAAATAATACAAGACAAGTGACATCTCAGATAGTGAATCAGGCATAGAAAAAGCTAACTTCGTCAGAAAACATAAGAGGGGAACATGTAAATACAATGGTAATATTCCCTTCCAATAATTTAACCATGGAGAAGTAGAAAAATTTTATTCTAAATGTCCTTATGCAAGAAAAGGAAATAAAAATGTAAAAGATGATTCTAGTTTCAAAATGTACAACAAGGGTAATACTGAAGGGAGGAGAAAATTATATAAACAACATAATAATCTATATACCAATGAAGACAAAAACTCATGCGATAATAGTGATAGTGAAACCGAATAAATTCTCTTTATGATCTTAGAAACATATATTGATTCCCTAGAAAATGGAAATGAGGACTCAGTCAGCCATAACGAAGGTAGTATTTCTTATAACCCCATTAATAAAACAAGGGACAATGTAATAGAGTAGAGTTTTTAGTCTATTTTGTGATTAGAATAATATTATATATGTAAAATAAGTAGTTCCCTTCTCTATAAAAGGTGATCTTATAAACTAATATAATGCTTGGCTTATTTTCAAGAAAATTCTCATTTCTCTCATTTCTCTCTTGTTCCAGGTTTAGGGTTCTTGTCGTTTGTTGTTTTTCTATAGTTCTTTGTAATGGTTTCTTGTTGATTATCTTAGTGATATATGTATGAGAGTTGTTATGAATATTTTCAATCTTCTCCTCAAGAAAATACATCCCTTTGATCTCTTATCTTCCCAACACTCCTCCTATGTGTTTTAGCTTACAACTTCAACATTTCCTAGCTCATGTACATCTTCTTCAGGGTTTGATTGTAATATTGGTGGATTGATCAACCTCCCCGCTACCAAAATGAATCATACTCATTCCATTGTGCTAGGTTTTAGTGCCCTAACTGAGAAGTGTGCCATCCTATGGCTATTGTTCCCTTGCAAGTACATTACATCAACTAGTTTGTGAATATTTGCAACTATAAACCTTAAAAAATTAAAATCATGATGGATCTCTCTCGGTTGGCGATCAATTAGTATAAAATCTCCAAATCCAAAGAATAACCAAAAAAAAAAGAAAGAGAAGTCTATAAGCCATCCATATATGGTTTTCAACACAATATTTTTTTAGGATTTCTAAATATTTGTTTTCATAACTCACACCCTCCTTAGAGTTTTCAATTTATGGTCGATATATAGATCTCCATGACCTAGTGTTATGAAGAAAATAACTCTATGGCATGGTGTAAACCACAACACATGGAAATGATTGCAGAAACCATCTCTAATCTCAAGTGTGCTATTTAAGTAAATATGGTAACAAGACAAGATAAAAATCCTACCTCGTCTAGACGTTCGATGAAGTCCACTATTGAGCACTCGACTTAAAGAAAAACACCTGCAACTTGTCCTCAAAAACCAAGATAAATATGCATATGGTGATAATATATAAATTTAGCACATATAATAGCATAATCCTTCAATATTCATAACAAATAGGCCCATGGAAAAACAATTCAAATATTTGCAAGACATTAATTAGACAAGAAATTTTTTTTTATATTAAAATGTCATCAACATAAGTTTATGAATGACAAACTTCTATTTCGACACATTCAGAACCAAGAAACTAAGTCCCTTCCAACTAGACCTCCACCACTTCAATCCACCACCAAAGGCAATCTCATATAAGAGAGTCAATGAGGTTCTCCATTAAATATGGAAGAGCTTGGAGGATGAACAATGTGTTTAGAATTAAAAGGATAAAGGGATGCAGACTCAATATGAAGTGAATAATTTCTCCAGAGTAACTTTGCTATCAAGGTTGAATTATTCTCCTCTTCTCCACAGCTTGGATAAGGATTATTTATAGCCTTCAAATGGAACTGAAGGGTCAATTCAGACCATTTCCAGTATATGGAAGGTCAAGGATCATGGATCCCGTGACGTGACATGGAAACCAAAAAACATTTTTTTAATATTGAGCACAAAACCTGATGTACATGGGTTGTAATGGTGCAACCTGCGTAAACGCATGCTATATAAATGTTAGGGAGCCTATGTGTGGAAATTATGGTTTTTAGCTTTGGGAGCTTCAAAAGGGGACTTCAAGCCTACAGAGGGAAATGGAAAAGTCCTTATGATGAAGTTTGCATGAGGTGAGGAAAATATTACTATAAAAGATGCCCCCTAATGTGTGAGGTCAGAGGAGTATATGCGATGGAGAAAATACATTATAATTCCTAGAATTGGAGTAATGGAGACCCACCTGGATGAACTAGCTTCTCATAAGAATATTGCAATCCATAATGACTTTGTGCACATAGCTGCCAATTTGAATTACACTGCAGATCCTTGTGGAAATGTACCAAACAATTTTTCATTGCCATGAATAGAAAATACAAAAGTAGATACATGTCATAGGCTATCATAGTCATGAACAATTCCTAGTGAAAACGAGCCTCAAAATCAATCTGAAGATATTAGTATACAATGGAGTACAATATGATCCTCCATTATCATTGAAGTCATATAGGTACTGCTCCTATGAATGATAGCAACAATTCATGAAAGTTGGGACTATGAACTGACAACTTCAAATATTCTACACGATCTCCCAAAGGTGCAAGTCTACATCATGTGAATAAAGGAGTTGAGGTTGAACACAATGAGACTTCATTTGATTACCGATCATTAAAGTATATCATTAACAAACGTGAGACAACCTACTGATAATCAAAGTAGGTATCAAGGAATCGAGTACATTCTTACAAGTGTGAATAAAGGTGTTGAGGTCTAACACTTGAATAATCAATCAATCAACAGATATTCATGTATTCCCAACAGTCGATGGTGAGAGAAACCTTGCTCTGAAAGTTGAATTCTTCTCCTCTTATCCATAGCTTGGATAAGGCCCATTTATAACCTTCAAATTGAACTAAAGGGCCAATTTGAAACATTTCCAGTATATGGAAGGTCAAGTATCATGGATCTTGTGAAGTGACATGGAAACCCGAAACAATGTTTTTAATTTTGAACACAAAACCCGATGTACATGGGTTGTAATGCTGTAACCTATGTATACACATGTTGTATAGTTGTTAGGGCACGTATGTGTGGAAAAATATGTTTTTTATCTCTAGGAACTGCAAAGGGGGACTTCAAGTCTGCATACGGAAATGGAAATATCCTTCTCAGCAAGTTTGCATGAAGTGATGAAAATCTTGCTATAATATATTCCCCCTAATGTGTAAGCTCAGAGGAGTATCTGCGATGGTCGAAATACATTATAATTCCCATAAGTGGAGTAATGGAGACCTAGTTGAATGAGCTAGTTTCTCAGAAGAATACTTCAATCCATAATGACTTTGTGCACATGGTTGCCAATTTTAATTACACTACATATCTATGTGGAAATATACCAAAACAGTTGTTCATGGCCATGAATAGGAAATACAAAATTAGAAACATGCCATAGGTTGTCATAGGCACAAACAAGTCCTAGTAAAAACGAGTCTCAAAATCAATCTAAATTTATCTGTATACAATGGAGTACAATATCATCCCCCATGATCACTGAAGTCATATAGGTACTGGTCCAATGAATGATAGCAACAGCTCAGGAAATCTACGACTATGAACTCATGTCTTCAAGTCTTCTACACAGTCCTCTAAAGGTGCAAGTTTACATCGTGTGAATAAAGGATTTCTGGTCAAACACAATGATACTTCATTTGATTATCGATCATTAATGTATATTGATAAGGTGTAGGATTGTTATGCTCTTAGAAATCATATTTGTTGGAAAAATATATACTTAGATCATTACTTGATTGCTAACTTAGATGGCTATTGCATCAATTAATTGATGTATGTTATTGTAGTTGGACTCTTAACGAAATGCTTCTTAGGTGTCTATTTACATCAGCAAATTGATATATGTTGTAGTATATGTTGTCACATGATGAATGATTGATGATTACCTTTGCATAATGCAATATGTTGATGATTACGTAATAGATTTTTCCGCACTATTGAATAATGATGATGTATAATGATTAAGTAAGTTGCACCAATTAAAATAAAGTTGATTACTCTTGTGCCTTGTAATTAATGTAAAGTATGATTGATTATGTGATTAGATCTCTTTTGCACCATGGAATAAAAATGAATGATTACTCTTGCACTATTAATTATGTGAATGCATGTTTATTTTAGAAATTGTTTACTTTTGCATGATTAAATAAAGTTCACATACAATTGATCGAGCAGTTGATTCTCTTATGCCATCCAAATATTGTTGATGTGTGATTTATTTAACAACTATTACAATTGCACATTAAATATTTGATGCATGATGGATTTTACAACTAGATCACTAATTCTCCTTTTAGTATTGTCGATGCATTGTTGATTTAGAACTAGATTAATTTTGTGCTATAAATTATCGTCGATATAAGACTGATATATAGATTGGAGTTATGAGTTGTGATTGATTAAGGGATTTAGACACCTCCTTGTTCCTTAAAAAAATTGCCAACCCTGAGACTTTAAGTGATCAAAATAAATCGGATGAATCTTGGGCTTGAGCATTTCTTATGTGTACTGGAGGTCCTAACCATGTAGGATAGGTTGGGTGGGTAGTTCTTCTATTCAGTGACATGGTTGATATTTATTTATTGTTGCTTCAGTTGATTGTGATGTGTCGAACTGCATCTCTATTATGTTTATGTGTGGATCATTTGACGCTGTGATTTACGATGATGCATTGGCTTGTGTCATTATTGTTTTGATGATGTTTCGCTTCTAATGCGTTTATCTATGATGTCGTTTGATTATGCATCACTATGAATTGTGATGACATTAATTTCCTAATTCTTTTAAAAAAAAATTACCTATTGTACTTTGTTGTGTCGTAACGATGGGATCGTTACATATGGTATCAAAGCGGGTTCAACCCTACGATTGTGGATCATCACGCCTTACTTTGTATTATACATTGATCAATAATTTATCAATAATTTAAAATTTAAAATTTTCCCTACGGTAATCTTGGTTATAGGACACCATGGAGGTAGACAATGTGATGCTAAGGGAGGAGGTGTGATGCCCCCTAGTAGCACCTGTGCCATAGGGGTATAACCCCCATGGAGAAGAACAAGTCATTGTGAAGGATCATATTGATGTGGGGGATGTGGTTGGTTTGATGAGGTCCTTTTAGAGGATGTCAAAGGCCTTGATAAAACAACTAGACCGAGACGAGGCCAAGGCACCTACACGCAACGAGGGTTCCCAACGTACTCCAATGGGTAGTGGTAGAATTCACAGAGAACTAGAGAAGGTGAAGTTTTCTGAGTTCAAATGTTCCATGGACGGCTCAGCTGGAGGGGCATGGTTGGAGAACATGGAGATGTGTGTTGGACTTCATGACTACGCCTCCAACATGAAAGTCTACATGGAAATATTTCAGCTGAAGGGGACCACTCTTCTATGGTGGAAGATGCTCCTACCTCAACTAAACATGGTCATCGAAGACATGTCATGGGAACTATTCAAGGAAGGATTATGTGAGAACTAATTGTCAAAGGAATTCACTGAGTTCTATCTCAATGAGTATTGTGGTTATGTGAAACTATTGAAATTCTCCTGAGGATTCATTACTTAGGGCATGTCATATTTGGTGAAGGTATTGTTGTGGACCCAATGGAGGTAGAGGCTATGATGGAATGGCATGCGTCGAAAAACGTACAAGGAGTATGCAACTATTTGGGTTTAGTAGGATATTAATGATGGTTCGTCAAAGGTTTTTCAAAAATAGTGAATTCGATCATGTAATTGTAGAAGAAAACAAGAAGTTGGCATGGGCCAAGAAGTGCGTAGAAGAATTTCGAAGGATCATTGGGATGTTGATGAAAACTCTAATACTAAAAGTCCCCAACATGGGACAGGGATTTCCTGGTATGCACAGATGTGTCCAAGGAAGGTTTAGATGGAGTATTGGCGCAAGACATCCAAGTGATCGCCTACATCTCAAGGAAATTAAGAATGAATAAGGAGAACTACACGATGTGCGATTGGGAGTTATTGTCCATTATATATGCCTAGAGAGTGTGGAGACACTATCTGATTGGATGGAAAATTGAACACAAAAAAACAGATCACTACGGAATGCAACACTTTTTATGCAAAATTACTTGAATGCGTGACAAAAGAATTGGTCAGTATTACTTAGCAAATACGATTTGAGATTGTGTACATTAAATAAATGGTGAACGGAGAGGCATATACGTTGAGTTGGAGACCACACATGTTCTCGATGATACCTCTTCGAAAGAATCTTCAAGAAAGGATTCTAACTGTAGAATTCAATGGTGAATGGTATAAAGAGGTTAAGGAAATTATCAGACAAGACACCATGATGATACCAAGGTTTGAAATATACACATTGGAAAACAATGGATTGATGAGGTATACTAATCGTATTTACGTACCGCCTAACAAAAAATTGAGAAATTTGATCTTAAGTGAAGCTCATACAACAATATACATGGGTCATCTAGGAGTCACAAAGATGAGGGAAAACCTTAAGCCCTTATTGTTCTGGAAGTGAGAAAGGGATGCATAGTTAGCTAAGTGATGAGATGTCTAGAATTTCAGCGAGTGAACGTTGAACATGAACATCCGGCTGGATTACTACAACCACACATCATTTTAGAATTGAAATGGGAAGCCATTTAGATGGACTTTATCATTGGATTTCCACTGACAGCAAGGAGGCATGATTCAATTTTCATGGTAGTTGACACTCTGATGAAGAGTGAACATTTTATTCATGTGCGTACGATGTATCAGGCACCAAACATAACTAGAATTTTTTCAGAGGGATTGTGAGACTACCTGTCGTGCCAAAAATAATCACATCCGATAGAGGATTGGTGTTTACAGGACGATTTTGGACTAGCTCCCAAGAGGCCTTGGGAACACAACTGAACTTTATTACAACATATCAACCTGAGACAAACAAATAGACATATGGAAGGAACTAAATTTGGAAGATATGTTGCGTACGTATGTGTTAGACAAACAAAAACATTCAGAGGAGTTCTTTCCACTAGTAGAGTTTTCATACCACAACCGCTATCAAGGTACCGTTAAGATCACACCGTGTGAGATTCTCTATGTGAGACCATGTTGGACACCATTGAGCTAGTATGGACTTGAGGATAGGGTCATGCTAAGACCAGAATTGATCCAGGAAATGGAATAAATTTTGCAAACGATAAGACAAAGTTTTAAATACGTGCAAGATTGTCATATAGTTATGTTAATGCGCACCACGTTGAGAGGAATACTAAAACTTGATAAGATCAATAGGTACAAAGCCCTAATTAAAAGAAAAAAAAGATACTATATCAACAAAAGGCAAGAGAAACTTTCACAACTATACAAATTGGATCCTAAGAAGTTCTGGAGCCAAATTCTAAAATGAAATACTAATGAAAATAATAGGATTCCCTTAACAGAGTGGAATTCCTACCTTAAAAGTCCTTATGAGTTCCCTAATGCCATGGACACCATTCCTATTGTCCCTACAAAGGAAGAAGTTTTTTCTTTAGATGACATGGAGTTCGAGGTTATGCGGCTCGCAAATGGGAAAGCTAAGGACATTGAAGGCTACCAAGCTGAATTTTTAAAATCGGAGGGCCAATCCTTATCCCTCACATACACAAGATCTTCAATTTAGCAGTCAAGCAGGGCTTTCGTAAACCCTAGACGCAAAGCCTCATTGTTCCTATTTTTAAAAATGGGGAAAAAAGCATTCCCTCTAATTATAGTACCATTATGATTAGCCCGATTTTAGCCAAGCTTTATGGAATCATTTTGGAAAATAAGATTAGCATTTGGCTAGAAAGTCACGGTAAAAGAGCTAAAGACCAGGCCAAGTTTAGGAGATATCATTCAACTGTGGACCATCTTCTTACCTTTAGGATCATTGCAAAGGAGTTCCGCAATACTAAAACCAATCTTTTTTGTTGTTTTGTTGACTTTAGGAAAGCTTTTGACATGGTTCCTAGGAAAAACCGATGGAATAGGTTGGAAGAGATAAAAGTGCCTCTTGAGTTGAGGGTTGTTGTAATAAGGATGTATGAGAACGTTATTGCTAAGTTTAAAAACACCGAGCACTGGTCAAAATAGATTAACTGCAATATCAGAGTCAAACAAGGTTGTCCCTTGTCCCCTACCCTTTTTGGCATATACATTGATAAATTAGAAGAATGTTTGGAAAAAGCAGGTTGTCTCGGCCCTACACTCACTGGTATAGTCATCAATATTCTTCTTTATGCCGATGATATCGTTCTTATGGAAAGGAGTCCCCATGATCTTGAAAACCAACTAAGAATCCTCAAGGATTTGTGCTCCAATATGGATATGACTGTTAATACTGATAAGACTAAGGTCATGATTATTAAATCCAATAAGATCCCTTATGATACCTTTGTATATGACAAAAACAACTTGGAGGAAGTGAATTCATACAAATATCTTGGAATTGATATTCACCACAATCTTAATTGGAATTATAGCATTGAGAAAAGGATTATTGGGGGATGGAAAGCTTATTATGCGCTTGAAAACAATTGTAAATCAGTTGAACTTTGGAGTTGGGATAAGAAAAAACTCCTCTTTGAGACTCTTTTTACACCTGTTATTCTTTATGGATGTGAAGTCTAGGGTTGTAGTATCTCTCGTGAATCCTGGAGAAAGATAGAGCAAATACAAAAGAATTTTATAACCTATAATCTCAAAATTAAAGGAAATATGCCCTATCCCATCCTCCTCATAGAAACTAGCCTCTCCCCTATTGAGAGCATGGCTATGACTAGATACCTAATGGATAAGAACAAGCTAAACAACATGGAAGACAAGAGGCTATGTAAAATTACTTCCAAATCAAATCATAACCACCATCGACTCAAGCGAGGATGGCATAAAGACGCCCAATCTTGGCTAAACTATTGGGGAATAATGGAAGAAACCATTTTGCAGAATAAAGATACTATTAAAAAAAACGTCAAATCAAAATCTAAGGAAAAAATGTGGTGTGATAAAGAGTTAGAGGAAAAAATAAAATTAAGGTATTATAAAGATGTAATCAACCCTAATCTAGAAGATCAAAATTATTTATCTATTTTGCCAAGTGTAAAGAAAAAATAAGCATTGCTAAGATAATAACAAATTCTCATGAGCTCCATAGTGAAACTGGGTGTTGGTCAATTCCTAAAATGCCATAGGATGAAAGAGAGTGTCACCTTTGTGACACTGACAAGGTTGAAGATAAAAAGAACTTTCTCTTAGATTGTCCAGCCTATACCCATATTATATCTCATTTTCAAAATATTGATCACACTACCAACCTCTGTAACCTCTTAACTCAACAAAAGTATGGTGATATTGGAAAGCTTCTCTTAATTCTTTTCAAGCACAGAAACAAAATTATAAAGAATCACAAGTGATCACTTACCGTCTTAAGGTCCGATAGACCAATTAGATTTTAGTGGACATTAATCATCATCATCATCATCATCATCATCATCATCATCATATTCATCATAAAGTTGGCAACCGAGTTTTCTTGCAGCTGAAATCGTACGAGAGTTTGATTAAGTTCGGGAAGGGTGCTAAAATATCTCCTAGGTTTGTAGGAACTTTTTAAGTTGTGGAAAAGAAATGGCCCATGGTCTATCATCTAGTCTTTCCTGAATCATTGAGGCGTATGGATGATGTTTTTCATGTATCTGTTTTGAGCCATTATGTTAGTGATCCTGCACATGTGATTGACATGAGTCCCTTGCAAGTGTCCGAAGAGGGTGCACTCACGGTGGAGCCAATCTTCATTTTGGACTATCGCATTCGACATCTACGACGTCGAACATTCGATCAGGTCAAGGTCCAGTGGGAAAATTATAGTCCATATTCGGCTACCTGGGAGGATGCATATGATATGCGTCAGCCATTTCCATGTTTATTTGATAGTTAGACATACAGATCTTGTCAAATGCTTTAATTACTACATTTTATATATTGTACAAATTCAGGATGAAGTTTAAAACAAGAGGGGCTGTATGTAACATCCCGCTCTTGCGAGAACATGTTACTGAATTATTCTTTGAGGATACCTATGTGCAAGTGATCTAGTTATAGAATATGGTTGTCTATTTCTCTTATGGATTCTTATGATGATTTTGATGGATTATGATTTATGTTTTTTGATATCTATTTATTAACATATGCTATTTGACGAGTTTCCCTTGAGTGTGCAAGACACTTGACAGATTGAGGATGTCAATGGCATCACTAGACCTCCTTGGACTCTGGATTGAGTCAAGGAGTGGATTGTATTGGTTTGAGTATTTCATTTATGCATGTGTGACATATGATCAACTATATTATGATGTTGTTTATGGATCATTCACATTGTTTTGTTGGTGGATGTAGGATGACCATTGCTTGCTAATTTGACTCACATAAGGAGCAAAGGGTCAATGCACAGAAACTAAATATTGAGGGAGAGGTGTGGCAACATCGCTGACACGACCTACTAGCACTCCCGTCGTGGCTCGAATTGTAGGTTAATGATTACCTAGTTCGAGAGATCCATGATGTCGTGAAGGCAGATTGAGACAGTCACTCACGAAGATTCTAAAGGGCACACAATAAGGCATGGTCTTTATTACTTAGAATCCTTTAGTCTCTCACAAGGTCACATGAATGGAGTGTTGACTCCAAGGGTTGGACAACTACCAAAACTAGTCAATTGCAAGTGGCACCCTTAGAGCACAGAGTGTGTCATGAAGGGAACGTCGCGTGATTAAAAATTTGAACCAAAGGCGAGTGGCATGCTTGGAGCACAGAGTGCGTCTTGAAGAGAATGTCGCCGAATTAAACTTGAGTCAATCAATCTATGTGGCCTAGAAAACTTAGAGCGAATATTAAACCTTGTAAAAACTTGAGGAGTGTCAAATTAATTAATTAATTAAAGAATGAATTTAGTAATGATAACCCCAATCAAAATCTAAGCCTATTTTAGATTTTAAGCCTAAGTCTAATTTCTTGTAAAGAGGCTAAACTATAATTATTAACTCAATTAATTTAGGAAAGAAGGTAAATTCAATTAAGAAATTAAAAAAAAAGAAATAAGTCTAGAGAATTAAGATTATACACATGTATAAGAAAATGCCAAAATGAAATTTAGTATAAGAAAGGAATAAAGCAAGAAAGGCTTGTGTAAACATAGAAAGTAATCTAGAGTCTAGTTAACGCTAGTTTAACTAGGAAATGATTCATATTTTAACTGAACTCAGAATTAGCAAGGCATGAGTCATTAATTGAAATTAAGGGGAATAAAGGGACAACTATGAGTTATTTTAGGAGCACTTTTAGTATAAGTGAGGGAAATTGAATTAAATTAAACTAAATTATGGATTTACTTGTGCAATTAAGGGAAAGGGTGACAAGTGTACACGGGGAACTAATTCTAAATTATCTAATTAAAAAGTGAATTAAATGTGCAAGCGGGGGTTGCCATGGAGGAAACTCCTATAAAACAAATGGTTGAGATGAGAAATACAGTAGACTAGTAATGATTAAGGTTATGCTGCAAAAATTTTGTCTAGTTTTACTTATGAGAGTTGTGATACTCAGCTCGTGAGAGAGAGAGTGGTGGTTCTACCTTGCTAGACGAGTTGGGAGCTAGAGAATTGTGGTTGTGTTTGTGTGTGGCCCTTTCGTGGCTTGGGGGGCTAACGGGGATGAAGAGTACCCATGGAACTCAATGGGAGGTATCGGTGAAGTCTCTACATTAGCGCTAAAGAACATCTCCAAATTCTTCGTCGTATTCTGTTTTACATTGTAATTATGATGAACTGTCAATGAAAATTTGATATCAAATTGTATTAAAACAAGTTCTTTGAGCGCACCTAGGCCTGATATCTAGGCCTTAGTTCAATTGATGGCTATTACACGTAGTATTATTTTATTTGTATTATTTGAAATTAATCTGTGCACAGGGTTTATAAATTTTTCTGTGCACAGGGTTTATAAATTTTTCTGTAGCAGTATGTTTGACGTCGAATTGTCAGATTCTCAATGGTTGTGTATATTGTTAAACGTATTCTGCACCCCCAAATTTTCGAAGTCTCTCCTTGGCCGTTACCCTTTGGGTATTACCGGATCTGTTTAAAAGAAACTTACGCTCTTCCTTGGGAAATCAACTCACCTTTTTCCCTGGTGCACCTTGAATTCTGGTGTGAATTTCGGGGCCTTTCTAAAAGACAGATGGGAATCCCATCTATGGATTGATTGGTAGGAGTCCACCGTTCCACGATTGAGTAGAAGTTATGTTATGAACCCGCCAAGACCTTTGGCATATTGAGGATTCCATCCTTGCAGAGATGGAGATTTTGGTCGCTGGTTTTACCTTGGGGATCCCTGACTGTAAAAAGAAGAAATGCCCGAAACCCTTGTGGTAGAGTTGCCAGATCTAGGATGGGGAGTCGGGTCGCTACTGGGGAATACTCCTCTCATCGAAGTTAAGTGGGTTGATGTCATCTCTTACTGTCAACCCTTACCTCTCTCCCTCCTCATGGTTGGTGTCAGGCGAAACGCCTGAGGCGAGGAACTCCTCCTTGTGCGTGCGTGTTGACCCACGGAGTAACCAGTGGGCATGGCGTGAACCCATCTCCTCAACCCGCTATACGCTCTCCTTCCTCGGGCTCTGGGTGATACTGAGCTAACTCACCTCTCGTGAATGTGTCGACGGAGTCCTACCTCTGGCTGTACGATAAATCGAAGTCGCGGCTTCTCTGCCCCTTTAACTCCGCGACAGAAGTAACTACCCTTCGTGCCTCTTGAAGAAAGAACCCCGTGTCATTGATAGACTCTTCGCGCCCGAGTTAAGAGGGCTCGGCGTGACACCTTTCCTCTCTGGTTCGTTGCTGCCAATGATTTATTGGCCACAGATCTGCTTACCCTCTTCAACCAACTGGATTCGGAATTTCCGTCGGGGTTAACAGAGTTTACGCCTGGTGTAAACTTTAGTAGGGTCGTTGTATAGTTTTCCTGTGTGTAGATTCATTTCGGATTGACTGATATCACTGCCAAATTATCCCATGCACCGAACGCACCTTGTTTACTGTGGAAACAATTTCGTTGGGATTGAGAGAAGATTGGTGGTTAATTTATTAAATGTACCTTCCATGTGAGAACTCCTCCGCCATGGACTCGCTCTTTGTAAAGGCAAACTGGTACCTTGGACTATCACACCGTTGATTTCGTGTTGGGATCTTCTTGGTTTATTTTTTTGGAAGAGGCGTTTTTGCACATTTAATTACTGTATTGATAATGAAGTGCGTCCTTCCTACATGATGTTGAATCTCATCGCTGTGGACCAGATCCATAAAGTAGGATGGGGTGTTATCTTATTAATTCAGTTCGTACCAATTAAATCCTCTTATTAATTGTTGTGCAGCTCGGCAATCAACTGCGATTTTATTGAGGTTGGGATTGCTATTTTGTTGAGTAGACCAATGTGTTTATTATGGTGGTTCTATGGGAAGAATGATTATTGATTCCTTGAGGTATTGGTTATCCCTTGTTGCGAAAATGGGGCATGGATTAGGGTTATCCATCGACAAGGGATCGTATGGTGTTAATACATCATTCAAATGTGTAGACTTAGATGGAGCTTATCTTTAAGAACCCTTTATTATCTTTATATTATGTATAATTTTTCTCCCTCATGTATGCTAGAAAGCCATTGTGGGAACTTAGGCTTTAGATGGTTATATTACTCATCGAGTGACACAAGTGCAAGGAAGGAAAGGATTCCTAGGTTGGTGGTGGACATCTTGAACATCAGGTATGCCATATGGCCTAGTCGAGGATGATGTTACTTAAGGAAGGTTATATATACTTAGTGGTTAGATCCTAAGTGTTAACCCTTTGGATTGATAAATGAAATAAATCACTAAAGTAACAATCCATCCATGGGGGGTGGTGTAGGATTTTTATGCACTTGGAAATCATATCTTGTTGGCAAAATTTATACTTAGACCATGACTTGATTGCTAACTTAGATGTGTATTGCGTCAATTAATTGAAGTACGTTATTTTTGTTGGACTCTTAATTGAATGCTTCTTAGGTGGTTATTTACGTCAGTAAATTGATATATATTGTAGTAGATGTTGTGACACCATGAATGATTGATGATTACCTTTGTATCATGGAATATGTTGATGATTAAGTAATAGATTTCGTTGCGCTATGGAATAATGATAATGTGTAATGATTAAGTAATTTGCACCAATTAAAATAAAGTTAATTACTCTTGTGCCTTGTAATTAATTTAAAGTATGATTGATTGTGTGATTAGATATCTTTTATGCCATGGAATAAAAATGAATAAGTACTCTTGCACTATTGATTATGTGGATTTATGTTTGTTTTAGAAATTGTTTACTCTTGTGTGATTAAATAAAGTTGACATACAATTGATCGAGTAATTGATTCTCTTGCGCCATCCAAATATTGTTGATGTATGATTGATTTAACAACTATTACAATTGTGCCATTAAATATTTGATGCATGATGGATTTGATAACTAGATCACTAATTCGCCTTTTAATATCGTCAATGCATTGTTCATTTAGATCTAGATTACTTTTGTGCTATAGATTATCGTTGATGTAAGACTGATATCTAGATTGGAGTTATGAGTTATGATTGATTAAGGGATTTTGACACCTCCTTGTTGCTCATAACAGTGGCTATCCCTGAGACCTTAAGTGGTCAAAATCAATCGGATGAATCTTGCACTTGAGCATTGCTTATGTGTCCTGGAGGTCCTAACCATGCATGATCGGTTGGTGATCTAGGTGGATATTGGTGGCCACCCACCTATTCCACTTGAACCCCCACCATTGCTTCTTTCAGTTTTTCAGTTTCCACACAGTTTACTATTTTTAGCATTTTTTTGGGTCCTGAACTTCCAGAGTCGTTTTGAGGCCTTAAACGACGTTTTTTGGGAAAATGGGGAGCAATATGAATTGTAGATCATGTTGCTCAACCAAAATTTGTAGTCCTCGGATAGATCTTTCTAACGAGGTATGGAACATGCCAAATGGAGATTGTATGCCAAAGTTACGTCCCCGGGAAGTTGATGTACTAACTTACCCAAACGGGGCCCATAGTCTTGGTATTTCATCTCCTAGGGTTAGGTCTTTGGATGATTAGGGTTTTCCATTGTTTCCTGATAATAATAGGCTTTCAAGCCTCATTGGAACACATTTCAGAGGCCAGTAGCCACCACATCTCTTCTCAGAGATAAGCTACCAGTGCCCTAGCTAGTTGATTTCCATTATGTCTGTAAGCATATTTTAGTCATTTGTTATTAATGAAATGAAGTCTTATTTCCGCTGCATCTCTGTGTTTATGTGTATTTCTGTATTTCATTGTTTTGGACTACATAAATCCAGATTAGTGGTATCAAAGCAGTCTGCTCATTCTCGATCCTTCTTTGCATGTCCCCAACGAGGTCGGGATATAAGGAGTTGGGGCTCAATCTGGTTGAATGTTTATAAGATCAGCCTTGCAAACCCTGACTACCGCCCATGGGGGAAGAAAAGAAATATGAGGGAGCAGGAGATCCTATCAAAATGTTGCTCGAGGACGCCCTCGAGAAGAAAAGGAATGCGATGATGGAAAACTTTTCCCATATTCTTCAACGGATTCCCACTAGTGGCGCATCGACATCCAACAACCACTTTGGAGTTGCCACTCCTTTTAAGGTACAAGTAAACTTTGACAATCCTATATTTGAGGGCCAAATAGATGCAGATGCCGTAGATAGATGGTTGAATCTGTTAGAAGGATATTTCTCATTTCATGACTTTTCCAACCGAGAAAAGATTATTTTCGCACTCCTCAAATCTACCCCCCATGTCAAGGACTGGTGGGAAACCTACTCAGAGCAACATGATGAGGGAGAAACCTCTCTATTCTCAGCCGCACCCACTTGGAATTATTTTCAAGGCACCATCAAGGAACAATATTATCCCGTGGGGAGCTATGAGGACAAATACATACAATGGACTACATTGCGGCAACAAAGGGACCAAGATGTGCATGAGATGATGAATCTATTTCATACCCTACGCACAAAGTTGGGTATCAAAGATTCAGAGAAACATTTGGTGTTAAAGTACCGCAGTTATCTGCATAGATGCATTCAGGAGGAAATGGAGTTCCTCGAGAGCTCCTCGCTTGGTGTGGCATATCGATATGCTGCCAAGATTGAGCAGAAGTTCAAACAGAAGAGGCAAGACTTTGGGTTTGCAAATCATAAACAAGGGAAATGTACCTCCAAACCATAGAACAAAGGACCAAGACAAGGTGGGGTAGCCTAGGACAACCCGCCAAAGCCACAATCAAAGAAAAACACCACAAAGACAAAAAAGGACACGGGGAAGTGATGTGAGTTCCATAAGAGCTCCACTCACAACACAAGTGAGTGTTAGGCCAAGCAGTCACTAGTAGTTGAGTTGAAGGCTTCTTAATCCGATGCAGGCTCTGACTCTGAATCAGAACCTGACAAGGGGAATCATAGGGGAAAGAATAGTATTGATGCGGATCCCAATGCCACCATTGCCACCATGAAGATCCAGAAGGAGGAACCAGAAAATCCAAAGGAGGCAGAGCATCTCTTCCATTCCAAGATGTGGGTAAAGGGTTCCCCGTTGCATTTCATTGTTGACAGTGGGAACCAGAAGAACGTCATATCGATAGAGGTCGTGAAGCAGCTGGGCTTGCTGACCACATCACACCCACAACCATACACCATCGGGTGGTTGCACCAAGGATGGGACCTCTACGTCAGTCAACAATGTCGCCTTCCCTACAGCATCAAGCCCTTCATGAATGAGGTATTATGTGACATTTCTCCTCTTGATGTTTCTGATGTATTATTAGGCCAACCATACTTGTGGAAGCAACATGTTGTGTATGAGTCCAGGCCTCATGCTGTTATTATCACTTTGGGCAATAAGTTGTACAAGATACCGGAGATAGAACCGCCTACCACCATCTCTTTGGTTACTGCAAAACAATGCAGTAAGCTCATTTCCAAAACAAGGAAATTTGTTTTCTTGATGATCCACCCTCAGGGAAGGAGGAATACTGTGGCCATGAACTCCAGACAGGGCCCCGCTGCACGAAAACAACAAATGGATAAGGTCATGGAAGAGTACGAGGACATCTTCACCTCCTCCACATGGGTGCCTCTACACTGTCAGGTCAAGCACGCCATTGATCTTACACTAGGTGCACTGTTTCCCAATGGACGCATCTATCACTGCTCTGTTCTAGAGAATAACGAAATCAAGAGGTAGATTTAGGAGTTGTTGCAGAAAGGTCACATCCGACCGAGTTCATCGCCCTGTGGGAGCCTGATCATGTTGGTACAGAAGAAGGATGGGACTTGGAGACTCTGCATTGACTATCGGGCACTGAACACGATCACTGTCCAGAATAGGTACTCGATCCCATAGATTGATTACCTTCTGGACCAACTCAAGGGGGCAAAATATTTCAGCAAGATCAACTTGAAGTCTGGGTATCACCAGGTACCAATCAAACCCTCTGATGTGTGGAAGACTGCATTCAAATCCAAGGAGGGCCTTTTTGAATGGTTGGTCATGCCTTTAGGGTTGACGAATGCCCCTGCAACCTTCATGAGGCTAATGGACGACATCTTGTGTCCATTCACCAACTCATTTGTAGTGGTGTACTTGGATGACATGCTGATCTTCAGCCAGACTTGGGAAGAACACCTCCACCACATTCGACAGGTCCTCCAAACACTGTGGCAACACAAGTTGTGTGCCAATTTGGAGAAATGCACTTTCGGCATGACCCAGGTTCAGTATCTAGGATAAATTATTGATAAGCGGGGGGTGCATGTGGATCCAACAAAGATCCAAGTCATTCAGGATTGGCCAGCCCCAACCACCCTACTAGAGCTCCGCAGATTTTTAGGTCTTGCCAATTTCTATCGTAGGTTTGTGTTGGGATTCTCTCATATCACTTGGCCCTTGAGTCAAGTCACCAAGGGAGGAGCTAAAGAAAAATTATTTTGGTTTGAATCTCAACAGAAGGCATTCGGGGAGTTGAAGCATCGCCTCTGCTCTACACCAGTGCTCACATTACCAGACTTGCAACAACCGTTTGAGATCGAGACAGATGCCTCTGACTATGCTATTGGGGCAGTCCTTACTCAACATGGGCATCCAGTGGCATATCACAGTGAGACACTTTCCGACACAATCCGAAAGTATCCCACTTATGACAAAGAAATGTATTCCATTGTGTAAGCTAGTCGGCAATGGAAGCACTACATTTTGGAAAAGGAAATGGTCATCCACATAGACCACTGACCCCTACAGTTCATACAGACACAAGGGAAGTTTCAAAATGATCACCATCAGAAGTGGTCCACATACCTGAAACAGTTTCATTTGAACATTAAGTACAAAAAAGGTAGCACCAATAATGTTGCAGACTACCTTAGCCGACCACCCATCATGGCGCTAACCACTGTGCTCAACTCGTGCGGGTATGAGACTTCCGATTGGCCACTTCTCTACACAAGTGATCCAGAATTCAGCCACACATACAATACACTCTTGGAGGGTAAGAAAGTTTCCAATTTTCAGCTTCAGGATGCCCTACTTTGTCACCTGGGACACCTTTGTGTTCCTTCAAGCGAGTGTGCTAAGATGATTTGGGAGGCGCACTACAGTCGGGTCGCTAGGAATTTCGTGGTCGAGAAAACTGTGGTAGTACTGCAAAAGTATTTCTATTGGCCAAACCTTCGACAAGATGTCAAGAAGTACATCAAGTGATGCATTGCTTGTGCCATTGCCAAACCGACCATCAAGAAGCAATGCCTCTATACTCCACTTCCTACCCCCAGTCGACCTTGGGAATCCATCTCTATAACCTTCCTTATGATGGCCTACAAGAAGAATATCACAGTAGAAGCCACTGCTAAACTCTTCTTTGAATGAGTGTGGGTACACTTTGGGATCCCACAGTCTTTCATCTCATATCGGAATAGTAGTTTCCTCAGTACATTTTGGTCTAGTCTCTGGTCGATGTTGGACACCAAGCCCACCAAGTCCACAACTTTCCATCCGGAAACTGATGGCCAGACATAGGTCGTCAACTGGATGATTGTACACATTCTATGCATGTACAATTCAAAGAATCCACGCACATGGGATGAGAGCCTCCCCTATGTATAACATAACTACAACTAGGCTCTCCATAGATCAACCAACCACAACCCCTTTCAAGTGGGCTTGGGATTCCAACCACTATGTCCCATTGACATAGCCATGCCATTTCTGGCTACTCGTGAAGATTCAGCTCATGTCCAGTCTGAGGCTGACAAGGAAAATAGCTTCATTAAGAACATTCAACACATTCACCAACAGGTTCATGACATCTTGGATAGAGCCAATGCTAAGTACAAGCAACGACATGATCAACATCGGGTGCCACACAACTTCCAGGTGGGCAACAATGTGTGGTTGCATTTGTAAAAGGAGCGCCTCACTGGACCCCACCGCAAGCTTCGTCCACTCCGATATGGTCCATACACCCTCACCAAGGCTATAGGGGAAAATGCCTTTGAGCTCAACATTCCACCATTCCTTGGTATTCACCCAGTGTTCAATGTGGACCACCTTTGGCCATACTTTCCACCTCTATTGGACACATCCAACATGGAAGAACAACTCACACCAACAGAGTTAAAGCTAGACTGCATGGAACAAGCCAGAACTGATCAGATCATGGATACATAGATCAAGCACACCCAAAAACAAAGGATACCACTATATCAAGTTGTCAAAGAAGGCCAACTCCTTCACCAAGGCAAGTGGCTTACCAGGGACCAAATTCAACAGAAGTTTCCTCATCTCATGGAGGAACTCAATGCAATGGGGACCATTACTTCCTAAGGGGGGAGGAATGATCCAGGTGGATATTGGTGGCCACCCACCTATTCCACTTGGACCCCCACCATTGCTTCTTTCAGTTTTTTAGTTTTTGCACAGTTTACTATTTTTAGCAGTTTTTCGGGTCCTGAACTTCCAGAGTCTTTTTGAGTCCTTAAACGACGTTTTTTGGGGAACTGGGGAGCAACATGGATCTTAGATCACGTTTCTCACCCAAAAGTTGTATTCCTCAGATAGATCTTTCTAATGAGGTATGGAACGTGTCAAATGGAGATCGTATGCCAAATTTACGTCCCTCGGGAAGTTGATGTACCAACTTACCCAAACGAGGCCCATTGTCTTGGTGTTTCATCTCCTAGGGTTAGGTCTTTGGATGATTAGGGTTTTCCATTGTTTCCTAATAATAATAGGCCTTCGAGCCTCATTGGAACACAGTTTAGAGGCCAGTAGCCGCCACATCTCTTCTCAGAGATAAGCTACTAGCACCCGAGATATTTGATTTCCATTCTGTGTGTAAGCATATTTCAGTCATTTGTTATTAATGAAATGATGTCTTATTTATGCTACATCTCTGCGTTTATGTGTATTTTTGTATTTCATTGTGCTCCTACATAAATCCGAATCAGTTGGGTGGGTAGTTATTGTATTCAATGACATGGCTGATATTTATTT
This sequence comes from Picea engelmannii, assembly GCA_009831015.1. Classification (NCBI taxonomy): domain Eukaryota; kingdom Viridiplantae; phylum Streptophyta; class Pinopsida; order Pinales; family Pinaceae; genus Picea; species Picea engelmannii. Next base: position 133,129 of record ML799231.1, on the reverse strand, counting down.
ATTATTTCTTCAGTTGATTGTGATGTGTTGAACTACATCGCTATTATGTTTATGTGTGGATCATGTGATGTTGTGATTTATGATGATGTATTGGCTTATGTCGTTATTGTTTCTATGATGTATCACTTGTAATGAGTTTATCTATCATGTATTTTATTATACGTTGTTATGAATTGTGTGTTGACGTTAATTTCCTAATGCGTTAAAAAAAATTACCTATTCTACTTCATTGTGTTCTAATGACAGGGTCGTTATAGCATGTATGTGTGAATAAATATGGTTTTTAGCTCTGGCAACTGCAAAAGGGGACTTGAAGTTTGCATAGGGAAATGGAAAAGTCCTTCTGAGCAAGTTTTTATGAGGTGAGGCAAATATTGCTATAACAAATTCCCCATAATGTGTGAGGTCATAGGAGTATCTGTGATGGCCAAAATACATTATAATTCCTAGAAGTGGAGTAATGGAGACCTGGCTAGATGAACTAGTTTCTCATAAGAATATTACAATACATAATGAATTTGTGCACATGGCTGCCAATTTGAATTACAGTGAAGATCCATGTGGAAATATACCAAACAATTGTTCATGGCCATGAATAGGTGATACATAGGTAGATACATGCCATAGGCTGTCATAGTCATGAAAAAGGCCCAGTGAAAATTAGTCTCAAATCAATCTGAAGATATTTGTATACAATGGAGTACATTATGACCCCCCATGATCACTGAAGTCATATAGGTATTGTTCCCATGAATGATAGAAACAACTGAGGAAAGATGTGGCTATGAACTAATGTCTTCAAGTCTTCTATATGATCTGCCAAAGGTGAAAGTCTACATTGTGTGAATAAATGAGTTGAGGACGAACACAATGAAACTTTGTTTGATTACCGATCATTAAGGTATATCATTAACAAAGGAGAGACAACATACTGATATTGAAATTAGGTATCAAGGAAATGAGTACATTCTTAGAAGTATGAATAAAGTATTTGAGGTTGAACACTTGATGAATCCATCGATAAGAAGATATTCATGTATTCCCAACTGTCAATGGCTAGAGAACCTACCACTAATGTCTACAAGCCTCTAAGTACTCATAGGACTCTAAGTATAATTTCGAGAATAGATGGGATGAATTCGATGGAAGGAGATGTTAATGTTTATGCCATTATTATAGTTCTTTGAATTTCATAAGATAGGAGCATAATAAGAACAAGATCACTGAGAAATACACATCCACAAGAGACACAACATTTATCCTGGGAAACCCTCTAGGGGAAGAAAACCCAGCAAAAACTTCCTTATCATAAATAACTTATACAATGTTCAAGAGATAACTCAA
>ML799231.1:54348-130799 GCA_009831015.1 Picea engelmannii | reverse complement strand
ACAATTGTCTAGCACATTTACGAGTCATCAGAAGTTTTCTTCATCAACAACATCATCATTCTCAAAAGAATGCTATCATCATCTGCATCAAATATGTATCAGTAAAAATGATACCTCATCACAGCACAAGGTTGTCACATCATCGTACTACACTAGCTCAATGTCACAGTGGTTAAGCTGATAGCTCAGTGTTAGTCACATCACATCACAGTACCACACTAACTCAATGTCACAGCGGTTAATCTGGTAGCTCAGTGTCAGTCACATCTTTCTTTACGTCTAACAACTAGGTCAGAAGCAAGTAATATCATCATCTCGCTTTACGTCTAACAACTATGTTAGAAACGAGGAATCACAGCGTCATGCTTTACGTCTAACAACTAGGTCAGAAGCATGAATCATCTTGCTTTATGTCTAACAACAAGGTCAGAAGCGAGGAATCAACATCTCGCTTTACGTCTAACAACAACAACATCAACATCAACATCAAGGTCAGAAGCAAGGAACATCAACATCTCGCTTTACGTCTAACAACAAGGTCAGAAGCGAGGAATCATCGACGTTATGCTTTACGTCTAACAACTAGGTCAGAAGCATAACTCATCTTTCTTTATGTCTAACAATGAGGTCAGAAGAAAGGAACACACGATGTCATGCTTTACGTCTAACAATGAGGTTAGAATCATGACTCATCTTGCTTTACGTCTAACAACTAGGTCAGAAGCAAGGAACCAACGACATTATGCTTTACGTCTAACAACTAGGTCAGAAGCAAGGAATCAACGACGTTATGCTTTACGTCTAACAACTAGGTCAGAAGCATAACTCATCTTGCTTTACGTCTAACAACGAGGTCAGAAGAAAGGAATCACATCTACTCCCCGTTTCAGGGAAGGTCCTTTTGGACAATACCAATCTTATCTCGAAAGTGTTCAAACTTTACACGAGATAGAGGCTTAGTCATCACATTAGCAACCTGTTCATCTGTGCTAATGTATTGGAGCTTCAGGGCTCCTCTCTGTACCATGTCGCGGATGAAATGATAGCGGATCTCTATGTGCTTTGACCTGTCACGGAACACAGGATTCTATGTCATTTTAATACATCTTTTATTATCACATAGAATCGCGGTTGTTCTCATCTCCAAATCAAATAGGCCTGTCAGCAACTTTCAAAGCCATATAGCTTCGCAGCTAGCAGAACATGCAGCGATGTACTCTGCTTCCACTGTGCTGAGAGAAATACTGGATTGCTTCCTACTCTGCCATGAGATCATCGCTGATCCCAAACTGAAAACAACATCCAAAAGTGCTTTTTCTGTCAGCAACGCTTCCTACCCAATCTGCATCAGTATATCCAATCAGAGTGAAGTCATGATCTCCATCATAGCTAATACCATAATCCATTGTACCCTTAAGGTACCTCATCACATGTTTTGCAACCACTAAATGAACACGTATGGGCTCCACCAGAAACTGACTCAAGGTGTTCACTGCAAAATAGATGTCTAGTCTGGTGTTCGTCAGGTACATCAGCGATCCAATAATCTGTCTGTACAGAGTGGCATCTATCAAATCTGGCGAAGTATCGACCAACAGCTTCAGCTTTGCTTCCATGGGTGTATTCATGGACTTTCATTCGAGCATGTCGAATCTCTTCATGATTTCGACCATGTACTTCCCCTGGTTAAGGAAGATTCTTTTTGGACTCTGTCATACCTCAAGACCTAAGAAATAATGCATTAGGCCAAGGTCTTTCATTTCAAATTATGCAACAAGTCTCTGTTTACATTCAGCGATGAGATTTTCTTCTCCAGTTAAGAACAAGTCATCCACATACAGTACTAGTATTACTGGTTCATTATCCATGATCTTGAAGTAGAGATTTGAATCTGCTTTACTCTTGGTAAATCCCAAGCTCGTCAAGAAACTGTCTATATGGCCATACCAAGCTTTGGGAGCTTGCCTCAATCCGTATAAGGATTTCTTTAATTGGAAGACATGAGACTTCTTGTCTTCAACCTCAAATCCTTGGGGTTGCTTTATATACACTTCCTGAGAATACCATTCAGGAAAGCTGTCTTCACATCCATCTGGTGCAACTTCCATTTCATCTTGGCAGCAAGATCTATAATGGTTCTGATCGAAGTGTATCTAGCCACAGGAGCGAATGTATCTTCATAGTCAATGCCTTCCTTCTAGGAAAATCCACGAGTGGCAAATCTTGCTTTATATTTCTCAATACTTCCATCAGTAGCATGTTTTATTTTGAAGAGCCATTTGTAGGATACCCTATCTTTCTTCTGGGAACTATTTCCCTTACTTCGTTCTTCATTATGGATCGATATTCCTCTGTCATGGCATCTGCCCATTACTTCTTATGGATGGCCTATTCAAAACATGTAGGTTCTTCATCAAGTAGATTGCACATCAAATCCATGTAGCTGGAGAATGGTTTTGGTATTTTCACCTGTCTCGTGGTTCCTTCTGGAACACCATACTTCTCTCCATCTTGTATAATCTCTCTTTCCCAAGAAGGATTTCTTTTATGGGAGAAGGTCATATAAGGAGGTTCTTGAACTTCTGTTATATCATGGTCTTCAAGAGTCTTCTTATCAGGGGAAGCTATGACTTCCCTTACAGGTTCTGCAACTCTAGGAACTTCTCTCACGGATTCTATAATCCTGGGATGTACAGGTTCCTCTTCACATACCTCTTCAAGCTGGCATCTTCTCGATTTCTTAAGTGAAACTTATTCATCGAAGGTCACGTCCCTGCTAATGGTGGTGACCAGGTATGTAGATTCTGAAGGCCTTGGAGACCTCACAGTATCCCACAAATATTCCCTTCTTTTCGGAGCACTCCAGTTTGTTCCTTTTCTCTTTTGGTATATGAACAAACACTGGACAGCCAAATATTTTGAGATGGCTTACCTCTGGCTTCTTTCCGGTGAACATTTCTTCTGGGGTCTTGAACCCAAGTGCACTATGGGATAGTCTATTCTGCACATAAATAGCTGCCATAGCTACTTCTTCCCATTAGCACATATGAAGATCTTGATCTTCACATCTTCCAACATGGTTCTGTTCTTTCTTTCAGCAACACCATTTTTTTGGGGATTGTAGGGAGTAGTTAGTTCCCTCTTGATCCCAACATCTCTGCAGAATCTTACGAACTCCTTCGAGGTATATTCTCCTCCATTATCTGACCTGAGTATCTTTATCTTTCTTTCGAAAAGATTCTCTATCAAGGCTTTGAATTCCTTGAATTTACTGAATACTTCAAATATATCCAGGTCTTTTATGAGAATAATCATTAATGAATGATACATAGTATACATACCCATTAATGGAGGATGATGACATTCGGCCACACACATCTGAATGGATGAGTTCCAATGCTTCTTCTGCTTGTTGTCCCTCTTTGGAAAAGGGTTCTTGATGTTCTTCCCTTGCACACATCCATCGCATACGCCTTCATGATCACCTTTAAGTTCTAGTAATCCTGTGACAACTTTGCATATGTATGGTAGCACCTTGTAGTTGATGTGAGCTAATCTTCTAGAGTTCACATGGATTCTTCAATAGCATGGGTCATGGCAGCTTCTACGTGACCCACCTTCTTCTTTTCCATTGATGATTGCTTCATTTATGATTTCTTCTTTAGCATGTTGCCTTCTGCAACCTTCGCTATAGCTTCCTCATGTGACCTGGAGCAAGGTCGACAAAACAACAAGCAAGAATAATATCCTTCTTGATAGCATAAAACAATAGCACGAACAATCATCACAGTAGCTCCTTTAGAGATTATTACTTATAATTTTAGCAAAGTTTAAATGTAAGGAGTACAATATGAAAATCGGGTCAACACTCTCTTAGCGTTGTGACCAAGCATTCTTCAATGGCAATCTGAAACTAACACATGAGGTTTCTCCTGGAGGAGGTGTTAGTCATATCAAACAAAGTATTCTCACATGTTATCAAGTATAATACTTTACGACGATTGCTATCTCAACTAAAGTTATTAGCTTGTCATGTGTACCTTTGAATCTTGATTAATCAAACCTGGAGCCTTGTCCTCAAGAATGAGTGCTTTCTTTTCTTCCAGGTCTCCTTCACTCAAGTGACGAGTGATTTCTTCAACCTATCTTCTGTACTAAGACAATACACTAGCTTGACAAAAGGTTAGGTTAGAGGATAAGCTTTATGATCAACTTTCAATCCTTCTAATGATTTGATCATAGCTTCAACATGCAACACTAATCATTATAATTTCATAACAAATAGATGCACATTAGAATAATCACACCTGGGTTGCATCATTCCTCTGAATGTGTTGGATCTTGAGATCCTTCTGGATCTATGGAAAAATGTCCCTTCTCCTGCAAATACTCTTTAGGGTTTAACCATTAACCATATGTGAGTACATACCTCGGATAGCATTTGTAGGTAGTGGCTCCATCTGGTAGTAGCCGTAATCATTACCAAAAACTTCAAGAGTGATTGCAACTAGTTCTATGGCTGCAACTGCAACTGCAACAAGTACTGCAACTGCAACTGGTTCTGAGACTGCAACTGCAACTGCAACTTAGGGTTTTATGAGGAAACCATATTTTTTCAAACTTCAAATTTTGAAATTCTGATCCAGGGGATAGGTGCACTTGGCTAAGGCGAGTAGCCTGGTGTCCTCAGATTTGAGAAATTCTAAAATTTAACCCTTCAAATCTACTCTACGGATTTCTGGACTGGTGCTTCTGGTTTTCTGGTACTTCTGGTACTCTGGTACTTCTGGTACTCTGGTACTTTTGGTACTTCTGGTTTTCTGGTACTTTGTGAAACTAGGGTTTCACTTTCTGGGAGATCTAGCCATTGAAAATGTGCGCTCTAAGTGCCAAAGTGATCCTTGGTGGAGGCCGCAACTTTCTAGGGTGATAGATATCTGAAAACACTTACTTTTTCAAAACCCTAATTTTGGGGTCCGGTAACAGTGACGTTTTTCCTCTTGCAGATTGTGCTTCCTTCAGGTTGGGTCTGATACCATGTTAATGTTTATGCCATTATTATAGTTCTTTGCATTTCATAAGATAAGAGCATAATAAGAAAAAGATCACTGAGAAATACACATCCACAAGAGACACAACATTTATCCTGGGAAACCCTCTCGGGGAAGAAAACCCAGCAAAAACTTCCTTATCATAAATAACTTATACAATGTTCAAGAGATAACTCAACCAATACAAAAAATCCTCCTCCAAGAGATGCGCCACCCTTCTTCTCCTCTCTCCAACTTGAAAATGCAACTTGCCTCATAAGAGAATGAGAAAGTGAAGTGTGTGTTAGAAGTGAGGTGCTAGCCTCTTATTTATATCAATCTGGCACGTGTGAAGAGTCACCATCTGGTAGGGCCGACCTCTCACACTAGGTGGGTAAATCCACCTTTAATTAAATCTGGCCCTTTCATTATAACTTTTGGGGCTGACTTCTTATTCTGCACATTATAATTGTCTGATGACCAATCCGAAAAAGGGGATTTGGTCCTTATACAATTACCAATAGGATTAATCCTCAATGGGGATTAATCTAATAATAAGAATAATAATAATGACATGATTAATCCACAATGGGGATTTAATCCAATAACAAAATAATAAGAATGCTCTCCGCAGTTACATTATTTCAACAGGAGACTCACTGAAAGGAGAGCATTACTACATCTCTCATCGTTGAGCACAAGGTATAAAGCATGATCTTCATGATTTGGAGGAACTGAGATGAAGAACATGTTCATGAACCAATGAATCTATGCTTCTTCTGAATGCACTTAATGCAAGTAGTGCACGAAAAAGACCCTCTGAATAACAACCAATGTGGAAAACTATCGACAAAGGAAAGGAAACCACCAATAAGTCTAATTGAATCCAAGACATTGCATGAATCCTAATATGTGAATATATTTCTTGGCATCGAACACAAGGGAAACCCCCGAGTCACTAACCAAAGACGAGATGTCAGCTGTTGGGTTCTACGTTACCTACGCATAAGGAAAGTAGGACTAGGGTGCATGGTAGGACTACAACTTCATGTAACTATGAGACACACTGAGGGTATGGCTGAAATGCAAAGTAAAGAGTTATGAGAATTGATTGACATGGGTTGATTGACATCCTTTGAACAGGAGCATGAGACATATGGATGACTCTAGCAGCATAGACTCATTGGTGAAACTTTGTGATGCAGGAGTCACCAATCAAACTCTCCATAGGGACTGTACGAGTAACCAGTCGAGGGAGTAAACTCTTAGTAACGATCTCAAATTCCTAAGGTCACGCTAAACAAAATATTTTGATGAAAAGTGGACTAAAAAGTTTGTTCTCTATTCAAAGGAGATACGACTGCTGCCAACATAAGGTAATACACCTTTCCCGCCTATCTTTTTTGTTTTTTCATAGTCGAATGAATGCTATGATACCGAGGAGAAAATGAGTGTCGCGAGAAAGCAACTAGTTCCAACAATGGAACATACCTATTCTCAATGCAAGGAGGTGCATGCAGGATATGGACACTCAGGGAATGTTTCCTCTTGGGGTATAGGGTGTCAAGTTGTGAAGGATATAAATAAGGCTCTGCTTTCCTGATGATGCAAATTGATGAGGTGATAGGCTTATAATGCGAAAGTGAGAACTGACAATAGGCTTAATACTGCAAGAAAGAGAATGAGATGCAATTACAAATTAACATCAAAGAATTTCCTTTTTCTTAAATTTAGTCTCCTTGGATTGAAAAAGGGTTAAACTTACACCAATTAGACGTCCTTTCAAATCCAATTTATGAGTGTGAAAGAGACAATCTCACTCGACAATCTTTTCTCTTTTTGAGAGAGTCAAAAAATAGCTTAAACTAGACTCGTTGATGCTATTCTAAAAAACATATCATGGGGGAGGCCAGGGCTCCTGTGTAAGACTTATGTGAAAGGTCAGAAACTTAGGAACAACTAACACAAGCTTGAGAAAACCCAAATCTTTCCAAGTAGAGGAGGATAAAATACTTGCAGAGGTTACCTTCTCTATGATATATCGAAGAACGACCCTTATCTGGAAGGGTGTAGAGGAAGGAATTTGATACCCCACAATACCATCCCAGTCAAATAAAACCTCCCTAGGACTTTGAGGGACCATACTCAGAGAGAGTGGAACACTCTCTTGTTAAGAAGATACAAGACTCGAAATGTTAATGACATGGTCAAAATATGCACCACTCCTCCAAACAAGAGTGGTATCCACTTAAGATTGCATTGATGTGACTGTTGTTCAATCAAAGAAGAATTAGAATGTTGGGAAACCAGAGACGAGTCCAAACCCGAAGGGTTATGAGACGTAGACTGTGTTTCTTCTACTACATTAGTAGCAGGGAACAAGCGAGTTAAATGGCCTCCTTTGAAAATCCTACAAAGAAACTCGGGCTTACATCCTATACGTCGAGGCTTCTCAATCTTATGAATTCCCTCAACATGACGTATAGTGGCTAGTGACATGCTCTCAGCATGACTTGCAGAGGCTAGTGGCTCATCTCCAACATGATTTAGAGAGGTTGGTGATGTATGTGTTGTGTGACTAGCAGTGCCTAGTGTTGTGCCTCTAGCCTGACTTGCAATGCCTAGTTATGACATTTGAGACCAAGGTTCCGGGAAAGACTGGGTTTGATAAATCATAGGCCAATAAGGGTTTTTTTCTACCCCTTAGCCCGACCCAACAAGGTAGTATCCTCCTCCAAACATATTCACAAGGTGTTGTAAAGACATTGTCATTGAGGAAGGGACACTGTGAGGATATATGCTTCCCCCAGACAAAGGGACTCCATGAATGGGGTATCTCGTAATATAAAACTGAATCCCTTTGTATGAAATACCATAGGATAGATGGACATTCGTTGTGGGAAAATCCTTCATTGGAACTAGCACAGCAAAAGAAGGATATATGGATGGGGTGTAATAAGTAGAATAACCACCCATTTGAGCACTTTCTCCTGGAAAAGTGAATCTAGGATTGGATCCATGGGAAGGAATATTACAACCTCCCACCATGAGATTATGTTGAGGCATATGACTACCATCAAATGAAAAAGGATAATAAGGAGGCATCATGCCCCCAGACCCAATACTAGGATTCACATAAGGCAATGAGACAGAGGATGGCAACTTCGAAGACATTTCTGACATACTAAGAGAAATATGATTAGAGACCCAAGGCATTGATTGAGTATAGTGATTCAATGTACCACTAGGATATACAAAGGGATTAGTCCCCACATAATGAAAAAATACCATGAGATGGGTCGCACCAACTGAGGGAGTCATGGGGGCTCCATTACCCATAATAATGAACAATCATGATGCAATACAAAATACTAAGGCCAACTAATAATTATAGAGCATGCGAAAATAAATAAAAAAGGCCAATGCACAGAAACAAGATATAGTGGTTGAAAAGGGGCCTCCCTCCCTAAAGTAGGTATGCCTCTCCCAATAGGGGCTTGAGACTCCCTACCAAAGATAGGAAGTATCAAAATTAGTTATAAGGGCCCTCATGGGCTTAACAATCATTCAGTCAAACCTCCCTAGAGAGGTAATCATCCATAAAGGATGTGTGTTGTCTGACCCTTATCTGACCCAGGGTACCTACAGAATAACCCATGGAAGTAACCTATGTGGCTACCTATGTCAAGCAACTAATCCACCACGATATACCCAATGAGCAGGTGAACAGTCGTAAGTTAGGTCCACCATATGGGAGAGTAACAAATCCTGAAATCTCAAAAGCACTGCCCCTCACAAAGGTAAATGTACTAGCAAGACCCCCATTTATGAATCGATCCCCATAAATATCTATGATGCTAAGAAGGTATTGGGGGGATATACCCTCAACCAACCTCACACAACCTCGTGCTTAACTTCGGTGTCAGCAGAGCCTCCTGACATCACTAATTGTACAATGGATTTCACCACTCCCTTAGCCAGACACATATGTTGAGTTTAATAGACTTGGAGAAGTTTACTCACCAAATACTATTCCAAGTCTCTAAATCTTAAGCTAGTTTGTGAACCCTGATAAATAAAATCATTTCTCATGAATGTGAAATTTATCAACGTTACTTTTAGTAGATTTCCTTACTCAAAAGGTGTGGTTGTGAAACTGATGATGTTACAAATCAACAAGCAAAATAAATGAATATGAATAAAATGCAAAGTCCTAACTTCAATTTCCAATAAATCATAATCTTTTTTAAATGCAACTTTCAATTCAATTATGCAATTTCAAATAAGATGCAATATTTCTATACATGTACTAAGATTGATGAAAAGGACCCAAAATATCAAATTCCAATGACACAAAATGTATTTTTTGTATTTTCAATATAAAAAAATGAAAATGGAAGGAATGAAGAACAACTTGATATAAATAACCTACTGTATGTAAACAAAGACAAATCGAGTAGAATATAAAGAATCAAACACCCAACCCAGGATGAAAGGACAATCAATGAAAAGGATGACAAGAAAAAAAAATCGTCTGAAAATTCAACCAAAGAAAGGTTTCCTATCACTTTGCAGGGTCTTAAGAGTCATAATGTAGGCCTAAGAAGACTCAACAACCATCAAAACTTACCCAACAAACATCAAACTCAGAAATAAAGAAAACAAGGATGATGTACACAATTGTTTAGAAGAAACTTGTGTATATATGCTTCCTACAGAATGACAACTTGCGTATGTATGCGACTATCAGGAAAAACCATTTATATGTATTAAAACACTTCTAGGTTAAAGATAAGGCCAAGAAACTCATATTCAAAATGAAAAGAGGCTCTGAAACAATCAAACACCAAGAAACTCCATCTAAATGAGAGCAATCAAAGAAGAAAAGCACTCCAAACCCTGAAAAGAAGATTCAATCCCCAGTATGGTCACCAATTCAGTTACGAGGAAAATAGCTCTATGGCATGGGGTAAACCAAAACAGATGGAAATCACTGCAGAAATAAACTCTAATATCAAGTATGCTATACAAACAAATATTCTAACGAGACAAGAAAAAGAGCCTACCTCGTCTAGACATTCGATGAAGTCCATCATTGAGAACTCAACTCAAATCAATATGCCTACAACTTGTGCTCAACAAGCAAGATACACAAGCATATGGTGAAAATATGTAAATTTAGCAGATATAATAACATAATCCATCAATATTCATAACAAATATGCTCATGGAATAACAATTCAAATATTTGCAAGACATTAATTGGATGAGAAAATAATATTTCTATTAAAATGTAATCAATAGAAGTGTATGAATGACAAACTTCCATGTTGGTATGTTCAAAGTAGAGAAACCAAGTCCTTTCTAGCTGAACCTCCACCACTTCAATTTTCCACCAAAGGAAAGCTCATATAAGAGAGGCAATGAGGTTCTCCATTAAATAGGGAAGATGTTGGTGGTTGAACAATGTGTTCAATATAAAAAGGACAAAGGGATGCAAACTCAATATGAGGTGAAGAATTTCTCGAAAGTGACTTTTCTCTCATATTTGAATTCTTCTCCTCTTCTCCAAAGCTTTGATAAGTCCTATTTATATCATTAAAATGGAATGAAGGGTTGAGTCAAAACATTTCCAGTGTATGGAAGGTCAAGGATAATGGATCTCATGATGTGACATGGAAACCCGACATCATTTTTTTTAATTTTGAGCACAAAACCCAATGTATTTGGGTTGTAATGGTGAAACCTACCTATATGCATGTTTTATAGATGTTAGGTAGTGTATGTGTAGAAAAATATGTCTTTTATCTATGGGAACTGCCAAGGGGGACTGCCAAGGGGGACTTCAAGTCTGCATAGGGAAATGGAAAAGGCATTCTAGCAAGTTTGCATGAGCTGAGGAAAATATTGCTATAACACCTAGAAGCTCATAGATATACAAATCATAGAGGATATTCACAGGCATATTTCTCGCGAGATCCCACAAATATCTCCCTCTATCTATTTCAGATGTTTCTTGGTATCTTCCATCTCACATTACAAATTCGTATAGCAGCTCACAATTCCATGGATGTTTATCTCACCTTGAAAGTGAAATATAAAACACCTTAATCACCCATGGCCCCTTGAATATTGATTTCCTCTACAGGTTATCCAATATCAGACAGGTCGATCGAAGGGAGTTAAGTAGACTGGAAAGTGACAAGGATTTGATACCAATGAATATTAACCAACCAAACAAAAAAAATAATATCCCAAGAAATAAATATTATCCAACCCTCATTTTATCTAAGTTCTGGATGGACAAGGATCATTCTAGGGATATTTCCATTCCTTAAATTCCATTTGGAGAACTAAATTCTAAATGGAGCTAACAATGTTCTTATGATGAAGTTTTCACTAAAGCAATAGATGCATTTACTAGCAAGGTGTAATAAAACAATTGAAATGTGAACTGACCACCACAAACACAGAGATATCTCAAGCAAATACAAGACTTAATGAAACAAAATTTATCTTGGAACCAAAATGGGAAAACAAGTTTCTAATGGGGTTCAATATTTTTCATTATGGAAATCTCTTCTTACACTACATTCATCGCTTCAATGCCTCTTCCTCTCTCGGCCAAAAGAAAACAACCATTGCAAATGAGGGTGAGGGAAGAAATAGGGAGAGTTTGGGGGTAGGGGGGAGACTGATATACCTAAACCTTTATCTCCCATACCTCATCCTTCTCTCTTATTCAATTTTTTTTATTACATTTAATTCTACACTTTCCTCTCATTTTTTCATTTTTTTCCTATTTTCTTTCACATTTACATTTCTTACATAATTTATTGACCTTCACTAATTTTCAACTTAATCTTACAAGTATTGATTCATACATCCAATATTTTGTCGAGATCCATTTCGGATCAACGACAACCTCCACTTCACTCTCTCACAGTCTCTCTCAATCACAATTCTCTCTCTCATCATACAAAACCATAATACAATGCCCTCATAAACATATGGTTGACCTCGAGGGAAAAAAAAGGTAAGAATATAACTTCTACTGTTAGATCTACAACTTAATTACGAATGGTCCACATTGACTACAAAATTAAAATATTTTACATGAATGTTTTCCAAAACAAATCTCTTTGGGGCTGCTTCCCTTGAACTCCTACAAAAGGGAGCTCCAAAAAATTGTTTCCATCACTCCACACCACCCATAAAGAACTGAGATCTAAATTTGGCTAAAACAATACCTATGAATCAAGAAGATCCTCAAGATCCACAACCAAAAGTAATGATCTTCTTTATCTTTATTAGTTAATCAAAATTTGTGTTAGATTAGTTATATAGGTGATTGTTGGCTTTCATACTCTTCTATTGGTCTAGGGGATTCCTTTATGGTTTATCCTTATTCTACATTACCATCCTAGACTTACTCCAGTTTAGATTTGATAGGCTTCCCAACAATAGCCTTTTAACCTATTGGCCCCTATGCTAAACTAGAAGGAAATGCAACACACATAGTGTATTGCACAATCTCACTCGAGATAGCTCTATGGGTGGCTGCAGTACTCAGGTGTTTGCAACCTGAGACTGAACGAAGATCTACGGTTGTGTTTTGTAATCTTTGTTCATTCAGTCTAACATCTAGTTATAACATTCATTCTATGCATGCATGTGGAATACCATATCTACTTAGTTACTTCATTCATTTAACATTAATCAATCAATCATGCATAATGACATATACATTCATTAAGAAAACACAGGTGTTACCATGGTTCACCCCCTCTTGGGCTACGTCCACAAAGATCTGGATCTCAAGCTTGTATTATAGTTCAGAAATATATCACACCGCACATGTTTACATTATTGTATATCACTCTCCTCAACAAGGTCCTCGATCCCTGCAAGGTTGACTATATCGCACCAAGGTCCTCATCCTACGATCTAACCCCCGACATCGAGTAGCTCACTAGTTCCCAGCTCACCAACTTAATGACTCATACAATTACAATTATATTCTTATATGTTGATATCCTCTCTGTCGGGACTCTCTTATTTTCTCTATGCCCCTCTAGCCCCTCGTCCTTCTAAGTACTACCTATTTATATCCTTGGCTCATTGTCCATTACATTAAAAAAACCCTAACGCTAACATGGTTGGGTCTTCCTTGCATGCGCACTTCTCCTTCTTTTCTTACATGTGCTTCTTTTCCTTCCAACTATCATTTCCTCCTTGCATGGTTCTCCTCCAAAAATAGTCTTTCTTCCTCGCTAGGCTTGCATCCAACAATCCCCCAACACTGACATGTGGCTCATCCCGAGCCACCTAAAATTTGTGTGCTTCTACAATATCACCTGCGAGAGCCTCGAACTTCTCTATGATTTCCTTTGTCTATGTTTGAGCCTGAGCAGTCTTTTCCCTGAGTGTGTCTAATACATGTGCTACAATATCATCGTTGATCATCTTTGTGCACTCTTCCTGAGTTTGTGCCATGTTCTTATTTTCCTCTTCTTCCTACGTAATGACCTTTGTTTCCCACTCTTAGAGAGGTTCCATTTGATCTTGGCGCTCCTTCTTCTATGTCTATGCAACTATGAGCTTTGCCTACAACTTCTTAATATATTGTGCTCCTTTGATGCACTGAGCGATCAACATCATCTTTTGCATATGATTGAGGTCCTGGATAGTTGTGCTTATATTCTCCTCTTCTTGATCCCATTTCTGGACCTGTTGATCCTCCTCGATATTGTTCCATAGTTGTCCTGCTTCATTGAACAAGTCGACAACTTTGCGGACTTGTCTCTCCATTTCGTATATCTATGTTGTTGCTTCCTTATTTATATACTCCTTGACCTTTAGGCGAGTGGTAGGTATGAGTTGTTATGGGAGGTGATTGATCTCCTGCATGTATTGATCGATTGTATGCACAATATGATCAATATTCTACGTCGTTGTGAGCAGTCTTATCTACGTGTTCTTTGGAATTTTATCATGGGCTACAACCAATCCCTTATCAATCCTATTCACACAATCTTTCTCATCTTTGGTCTCAATATTGACCTTCTCAAGCACAAATTCCAACTCTTCTCAGATGTCCTTCATCTATTGCAATTATGTTGCGTCTGTGCGTGTGCATGACTGTACCTCCTGCGTGACACTGACTTGTAGTTATACAATGCCTTGGTTGGTATCTATGTCATTACCAACTGTATTTGGTCCAAATCTTTCAATCTTCTCTGACCCATAATTTCATCCATATGCAACATGTTGGGTGTAACGTGAAACGTTGAGCTCGACTATGCTTTCATCTGGATCTTATCCTACACGCTCGATATAGCCTCGACTCCTGTCTATGATGTTGTTGGGACTGCTTCTATGCATTTTTCATCCCTATGTGTTTCTCTGAACTTCTCAAGGAGCTGCCTCATATCTTCCAACTCCTCTTGAATCTTCTCCCTTTGGCATTGGGTATCATCCAAATCCTCTGTTGTTCGATCCTAGACAATTTGGGCCAAAAGGTCTGCATTGTCCTCAATGATTGTGTATTCTGGTGGCATTTTGTGCACCTTAGATTTCTTGCATGCACCCCCACGTTTGTATGATTGGCCTCTTGGTCTGGCCTTGCTCCTGTTGAGTAGAACTTGATTTGGTCCCCTATGTTGTCTCAATTTGCTTTTCTTGTTCCTGTGGCACCTGGGTGTTGTTCTTCTCCCCCGCATGGGTGACTTTCATGGACACACCCAGTTTCTTTTGATGCATCAGGTTCTAACCTGTCCTTGGCTTCTTGGGAATCATTTTGTCTCCTGCAAGTGTTTGTTCCTACACTATCTCTACCTCCTTCTCTACGGGTATCTCTTGGTTCAGGACTGGAATCCTCTAGTCATCATGCCAATCCCTGATGGCCATTTCTATGTTCTCTTCCTTAAAGCAGTACCGCAGTTTTAGCCATTGGTTCTCAGGATCCTCCTGTGCCTCAATCCATAATATATGACTTGTCGATTTAAATTTGGTTATACCCTGATACTGTGCGACTACTTCTGGTGTAATCCACCAAGTGTTGGTGATGCTTTCCTGTAAGTCATTGTAATATCCTACAAACATGACTTCATTCACATTTTTTTTCTTGGGGTCTGAAGTGATCCCCAATGATAGGTATCACACTGCATGGAAAGGATTAGATATTGTGGAAAAGTATGAATACTTCGGCTCCCTCCATCCGACCAAGGTGAACCGGACGAGTAGCCATGAATAGTGAAATTCTATCCCTAGGTCATGTGCATCCTTGTAGTCTTCCAAGAAGAAATTCAACAAGTACAGGGCCCATTTAAGTGTGGTTTCCTTCGCACACTACGCTAGAGCTATGATGACCCCGACAAGGACTTCCTCCTTGCGACATTTCTTGAGTAACTTGCATGCCATGATTTTTGTGGCCATCATTGTTTCTACATCACTAATGTGCTTAATTACGATCCCACACAACCGTCTTTCTATACCATACTTATTTTTCATTTTCTCGACCAGTGCCTTCTCATTCGTTTTGTCATCAAGGAACTATGTGGGTGTCTCCCCTCAGGTTGGTAGCCCTGTAATGTATGCAATGAGATACACATCTATCGAGACAAGTTGTTCCAGCCATAGGTATCCTTTGTGGGTAGCATCCATCAACTGCTTGACACAATTGGTTATGTCTCGACCCCTTCCAAAGTGTGGGATGTCCAACATCATGCCTATAGTATCAATTTTGGCCAGTATGGATGCCCACTATTTTGGTTGGTTAATTGGTTCACCGAAGGGTCCTAAACCCATAGTATCCAAATAAAGTTTCTTGGAAAACTACAGAAACTTGTCTGTGTCCGTCATATCATGGTATGAGTACCATAGTTTTTCCACATGGCCTAACATATTACTGAATATACGTACAACATCCAGAATGCAGGGAAAGAATATGGATGTGGCAACCTCCTTGCATGGTTATATGGCTACTATATGTTTTCCCTTCCGCTGTGGCGGTTAAATCGAGGTTCCATCCTCCATTGTTATCTCTTCTACATACTCCTATGGTTGATTGATGACATCTTCCATTGTTCCCTCATGTGGTTATTCCAACGTGGTTGTGTGTGACCTTTCTAGGGAAGTCGTTTCTATATGATTCGGGACCGTCCTGTTGACTCTCAGGGCTTCCTCAACGTTTTAGAGATGTGAATGATTTCTTGCGTCCTCAGCCTATTGGTCCTATCCTACTTCTGGAATATCAATTTCCATGCCCACTAGTGTTTTCTTATGGGTTTCCTGCACCACTGGTGTGGGGCTTCCTAGTTCCACGTTGGGTGACGATATTTTGTCCAAGTTGACGACTTATGGAGGCTGAGGTGGTTTTTTATCACTTCCTTGTTTTTGTGGTGGTGCTATAATGTTGCTTCGAGGTCATTTGCAAGTCTGGATCGATGCTCCTAGTTTGGGTGGTGCCACGGTGGTAAAGGTATTCTCCGTCGAGCTTAGTTCGCTCTGTGACTTCTACAAATTCATTCTCTACTCTGTGTACTATATCACTTTATGCTTTTCTCAATTTCTCGATAACCCTTATGATCCTTGCATGCTAGATTTATATAGAGATCGTGAAAAACTTCTAAGAGACGTTAACCAAGTTATTTTTTACATGAACTGACACTTCCTGCATACTTTCCATTGAATTCCCTTGCCGTGGCATGATTAGTGCAGTGTCTCATCAATCATTATTGTTATTCAATTTTGATGGCTGCCACCCATTGGCGCTTATTTGTCATACCCATCATTTCCATTGTTTCTTCTTTTTAGTGACCGTTGGTCCTTTCTCCATCTTGCTAGCATTTTCAGGTTCACATAATCATTCTCTTTTTGGTGTACTACATCTGTGTTGTTATCTTTTGATGTATGACACAGTAACCCCTCTAATTTTTTTAATTTTTTTTTTTTCAAGTGCTAGGAGGTTGACTATCCCTATATAGCTTCAATTGACTCCCATTGATCATCCCTCTGAGTTATGTTCCTCCTAAATACTTCAATTTTACAAATCCCCCATCTATGATAGTCTTTACTCTGTATGGTCCTATCCAATGCATTCTGAGTTTTCGTGGGTGCTGAAGAGATTTACTGTCATACACCAAGACTAAGTCTCCTTCCTTAAAAATTTTCCTCTTTATATGTTTGTCATGCCAATATTTTTCCCTTGCTTTCTGTAATTCTTGGTGAAACCTTGCTAGAATCCTATATTCCTCCATGATTATCAGTTGATTTATCCTCTCCCATATTGTTGCTTTCTCTGTCATGTTTGTAATTGTTGCTACACACAGACTAGGTACCAAAAATTCTAATGGAACCACTACTTCTTGTCCATACACCATTCAAAATGGTGTTTTCCTTGTCAATATTTTACATGTGGTCGTGTATTCCCACAACACTATCGGTATCTTCAAGTCCCAATTGTCTCTATTAACATTGTAGATCTTTGCCAGTGCATTCTAGAGGATTTTGTTAAAGGCTTCCATTGTTCCATTTTCTTGAGGATGATATGGTGTACTCTTTTGATGATACACTTCAACATCTTTAGTCATAGCCCTAATAGTGTTGTTAATGATGTGAGTTCCTTGGCCAGTCATTAAAATCATTAGGAAGCCAAATCTAGTGATCACCTACTCAAACAAGAAGTGTGTTGTTGTCTTTGCACTACAATTTTTTACTGGTGCTACTTTTGCACATCTTGTTAAGTATTCTATCATAGGGATAATGCACCTCACTCATGATCTCTATGCTGGTGGGTTAATTGGGCCCACAAAATCTATTGCCCATTTTTTGAATACCTGCAAGGTTACTTGTGGTCTCAGGGACATCTTGTCCTTCTATTTGGTTTCCCAACCTTTTGACATACATCGCATTTATGATAGTAGTACTTTGAGTCTCTGTGAATAGTCAGCCACCATAGTCCTACGCGCAATACATTCTGTGGGATAGATTTTCCTACATAATTTCCTCATGCTATTCCCTCATGGAATTCTGCTAAAAGCTTGGGTATTTCATGTTCTATCACACATCTTCTCAAGATGCTATCTGCACCCATTTTTTATACATTTCCTTCAATCAATTGGTAATATGCAGCCATGAATACCATATTTTTCTTTTGCGTAGTGTTGAATTCTTGTGCCACGGTCTCCGTACTCAAGTACTGCATGATTTCTCTGAAGTATTCATCGACTATCTAGACTGAAAATAGTTGTGCGTCAGGAAATTTGTCCTCTCGATTCATAGGTTCATCCTCATTAGTGATCCTCAATAGATGATCAGGTCCTACATTCAACTTCCCTTGTTTGTCTATTACTTCAAAGTCAAATTCTTGGAACAACAATAACCATCTACAAATTCTCCCCCCAAGCACTGGCTTGTTGACGAGGTATTTGAGCATTGAATGGTCTATTAACCTCTTGAAATATTTTCCCAATAAATAATGCCTAAACTTATAAAGTGCATCGACCATATATAAGCCGTCCCTCT
The DNA here is from genome assembly GCA_009831015.1 of Picea engelmannii. Classification (NCBI taxonomy): domain Eukaryota; kingdom Viridiplantae; phylum Streptophyta; class Pinopsida; order Pinales; family Pinaceae; genus Picea; species Picea engelmannii. Next base: position 112,242 of record ML799231.1, on the reverse strand, counting down.
TTGTGGTATTGTAGTTCTGCTCCGATTATGATAGTTTACTGCTAGCAAATGCTATCAGATGGTCCAATTCTTTTGCTCTTGGTTGTGCCATAATAGCTCCAAGTTATAGGGTCGATGCATCTATATGTACGTGAAATTTATTTTCCCAATCAAGGAATACTGGTATTGGTGAGGTTACCATCTTTTCTTTTAGGGTGTCTAATCTCCGCTGACATTTCTCATTCCACTGAAACTTGTTATATTTGTTTATCAATTTATCCATTGGCATAGTGATCTGCACATACCTATTTATAAATTTCATGTAGTATCTTGTGTGTCCCAATGTCCCTCTAAATTGGCAGACTATTTTTGGTGGTGGTAGGTTAACAATTACTGCAATCCTAGAAGGATATACTAACAAGCTTTTCTTGCATACTATATGGCCCAATAGTATCCCAAAAGTCATCCAAAATCGTGCAATTCAAACTACCATCCTAAATATAAAAACCATTCTAGAAATGGAAATGGGGAAATCAAAGGAATTTTGTTTTATAATTCAACTTGATAAAAATTTCCAAGTTTCGAATAGGAGTAATCCTTCCCCTACGTAAAGAAATTATGATACCCTTTATCAAGAAGAGAAGTATTGGTGTCTCCCTTGTGATGACTCTCATAAGGAAAGTTGATTCCCAAGGAATAATTTCCATGAGGAAGGTTATAGTTATGAATGCATTCATTTTTTTGAATATGTGGATCAAATATATATTGTACTTAATGAATTGATAATATCTTTGGTGAGAAACTAAAATTAATTGAAAAAAAAAGGATGTCACTAATATGGCTAGGTTAGATATGTTGAGTGATAAGGATGAATAATCCAAAGAGAATATTAGGAATGAAAAATATAAAATATTCTAGAAGAAATAAGGAACCACAATCTCCTCAATCCAATGTTATTAGTTGTGTATTAAAAACAATTAAAGAACCAATATTCTCTTGAGGAAAAAAAAAATCCATTGGTTGTTGGAGAGTACACATACCATTTTGTTTTCATTGGCATAAATTATACAATACTTGGATGTAGTCACTAAAGGAATACATATTTGGTTGTTGGTATCCAAGTTACACAAGGAAGATAAGGCCTTAGTTATGAGAACATTGATCTTCATATAAGACTAAGGATAGATTTCATATTTAAATTTACATAGACAATTCGTGTTGGTGATGTGAGTGGAATATAAGTCATTGATTTATGGATCACTCACTTTTTCTTGGGGAATATGGTTGGCTAAGAATGAAAAACTTTTGAAGGGTGTGAATACCGTTCCTAATAAATGTGCCACCAAAATTTCTAACATACTCCATGCTTTCCCCCAACATTCAACTACTCATCCTCCCAAATATTATACTGAAAATATCATAAACAAAGAAAGTTCATGGGATTTCTTTTGTGTACATTGACAAGGAAATCCTACTAGAGGTGGGGTAATGGGAATTTTAATCTCATTATATCATTCAAACTTATAATTGGTTTTGAAACAAACAAATTATATTAACCTATGTCTCTCAAATTCATTCAAATCTTATCTGAGGAGTTATTGAAATTCAATTTTTTGGAGATTCACTTCTAGTCATTCAATTGGACATTGTGCCTAGACAACATTTCTTGGCTAGATATTTCCATAAGACTATTATAGAGTATTATTTTAAATGTATTTATATTTTATTTGTGAAGCAATATAGGTGTGAATTTAATGATTTTTAGAAATAGTTCAATTTTTTCTTCTATTAGTTTATTAATTTTGTAGAACTCATAGTAAATCTCCCTACCTCCTTTCATTAGTGGCATGAGATCAAGGTTGGATCCATCCTTCACTAGTGAAGTTAAGGGTTTTTGCATGAGATGGTAAGAAAAATGTCATTCTATTAAATGTATGACTAGTGAATACATTCATGTCGAGTGAAGGTGAAAGTTTTGTTTTAAATAAATTTAATTTCTAGTTAAGGACCTAGTAGATACTTATAAAACATGTTTGTAAAAATTACAATTTTTTCTATTAATTTAGAAGAAGGAAAATGGTTTTCTTTTGTAGAAAATAGAAAATAAAAATATGGCTTCAAGAAGTAGTATCCATGCACAACCATAGATCTCGATTCTCACAAGGAAGAATTATGAAGTTTGGGTAATAAAAATGAGGAAAATATTACATTATCAAGATGTTTTGGATTTTGTATTTCATGGGTATGTAGAATATTAGGTAGCCAAGAAATTATTGACAAATTATCAAAAATATCATATCAAATAAAACTGGAAGAAGTATGTAAAAGAAATCCATCTCATCCAAAATGGCTTGGATGAAAATATATTTCCCAAGATCTCAATAGTGAAATTATCAAAAAACGCTTGGGACATCTTAGATACCAACTATCCTGGCATTACCAAGGTAAATATAGTCAAGTTGCAAACATTAACAATGAATTTTGATCATTTGAATATGAAGGAGTAAGATTCAGTATGACATTTCATAACCCAGTTCATGAGCACTATAAATCAATGAAGAATGAATGGTGAAGACCTTCCATATCAGAAAGTTGTATAGAAGGTTCTTAGAACCTTTCCTAATAATTTGTATGCAATGTTTATAGTCATTAAAGAGTATAAGGACTTGACATAGTTATCATTCGATGAGTTATTAGGATATTTTATATACCATGAATCTATAATAAATGGGAAAGCCGATTAATCTTTTGAAAATGTATTCAAATAAAATGTTCATGTCCCAAGAGGAAGAGAAAGATCAAGGTCATTAGCCAAGGCTAGGAGTAGTAGATGTAGTGACCAAATAGATAGAAAGGAAGATTGAAAAAAACGAAAGGAGATCATACAAAACCCCTCATACCTTAAGGGGGAGCATAAATAAAATATCAAAACTAAATCAAAGGTATGAAAAATACAAGGCTAAGTGTTTTTATTGTAATGAGTTTGGTGATTATGCACATGAATGTAGGAAGAATAACTATGACCTTAGGAAATGAGATGTAAACTATTATAACACCTTTGATAATTATGAACACTCTTTATTCATTACTTTTAATGCTTCCCAAGAGACTTATAGGGATATTTTGTTGATAGATAGTGAGTAGCAATCATATGATAGGAAATAGACTCCTAATTGAAATCATAGATGATTTAGTAAGGATTGAGATTAAGTTAGGGAGATACAACATTTTAAATTTTATGGGAAAGGAAATGGTAAACATCCTTACTGAAAAAGTCCAAAAAAGGAACATTCCAAATGTGTACTATGATCACGGTTGTTGAAATATAACCTCATCGACATTGGTCAACTTACTCAAAAAGGGTATAATGTGTCTTTTATGGGAAATTATTGTTTTAAATATTAAAACCCTCTCAGTAATATGTTTATTATTATGGTGAAGATGAAAAATAATACAATGCATCCTCTTGCCATGAATTATGGTAGACATGATGCCTCATTTTCCCAAAAGGTAGCATGTTTGGATTAATGTTGGTTGTGGAATTTCAGATTTGGTCATCTACATTTTGGTGTCCTAAAATTATTGTAGTGGAAAAATATAGTTAAATTTTTTCCTCCCGTTCAAGAGTTGGCTAGTTCATGTGAGAGTTGCATTCTGAAAAAGTAACGTCGAGAATTTTTTCCTAAACGAGTGTCTTATAGAGAAAAGGCACCCTTGGAGCTAGAACATATAGATCCATCTGGCCCAATGTAAACCCAAAAACTAGGATAAAGTTACTACTTCCTAACCTTCACAGATGATTACATAAGAAATACTTCAGTGTATTTTCTAGCAAAGAAATTTGAATCTTTTGACATGCTCAAAGAATTGAAGGAATTGGTGGAGAAGCAAAGTGTCCATCAAATTGAAGTGTTAAGATTAGACAAAGGAGGTGAATATGATTCAAATTATTTTCATGAGGTGAATATGATTCAAATGAATTTCATGTTTTCTATACACATCATGTCATCAAAATATAATTACAACAAAGTATACACCTCAACAAAATGGTGTAGAATAAATGAAAAAGAAAATAATTATGAATATGGCTAGAAGCATCCCAAAATCAAAGAATCTGTCAAATAATTTTTGGGGAGAAGAAGTAGCTTGAATTGTTTATGTTTTGAACAGATCTCCCACTAAAAGTGTGAAGAAAAAGTTCCCAAAATAACCATGGATAGGTATGAGTTGCAATGTAACACATTTCATAGTATTTGGTTGTGTGGAATATGTTCATGTTCCTAAATAATTTTGAAGAAAGTTAGTTGAAAAAAGTGAAAAGTTTATACTTATTAGATGCAGTGATCAGTCCAAGGTATATAAATTAAATAATGAAGTTACAAATAAGGTGATAATCAAAAATTATATTTAATTCAAAGAAGATGAATCATGTAATGGGACCATAGATAAGAATATAATTGTTGGAGCAACAACAACTCAAGAAGAAGAAGCAAAGGAGAAGATTGTACAATGTGGAAAACAATGCTAACAAGACCAATCATTAGCCAAAGGTACTCCAATAGGGACTCCAAGAAATTTTGGTCAAGGTGTGTCACCTATCCCATCACCCTAGTCTATTCCTACTTCTTAATCAAGTAGTGAATCTAACAATACAATTCCATCCCTAAGGCCTATAAAGACGAGAAATTTGAGAGAAACCTAGGAATATCTAAATGTGCATTCAAATTTTCCATTGTTTACTTGTCAACCCAAATACTTTTAAGAAGAAATTAAAGAAGAAAATTGTGCCAAAGAAATGGATTCCATAGAAAAGAATGATACACATGCTCTAGTAGAATTACTAGAAGGTGAATACTATATTGGTAAAAAATGGGTTTACGAAATCAAGTTTAATGAAAAAGGAGAAGTTGAAGAGTACAAGGCCATATTAGTATCAAACGCTTTTGTAAATTAACTCGATGTCGATTATGGTGATACCTTTGCACCAATTTCAATGTTAGATACAACTAGAGTTGACAAAGCCACAACATCTCAGAACATGTGGAAATTTTATAAAATGGATATAAAATAAACATTCCTAAATGGTATTTTAGAATAACAAGCCTATGTAGATAGGCCACCAATATATATGAAAAAATAAAATGTATATACAGCATTAGATTGAATAAATTTATCTATGGAACTAAGAATGATTGTTTCATCTCTTATCAATAATGGATTCATCAAAAGTAGAAATCACCCCACTTTGTATACAAAACTAAATTAGCAACGTCAAACACTGATTGTTTATTTACAAGTTGATGTTCTGATATTCTCACGAAATATATTAATAGAAAAGTCTAAATCAACCATGAAACAAGAACTTTCAATGATTGACTTGGATTTAATGATATATTTCCTTGGTATTGATGTCATCCAATATGATTCATAATTTTTTGTGTATCAAAAAAAGTAGGGCATAGATGTGTTGAGTAGGTTCAAGATGATAAACTATAAATTGTTGAAATATGGTAACTTCGAAGAATATTATAATTAAATTTGAGTTATTATATTATTTATCAAATCCCCTTTTGTGGATTGATCATGTCAGGACTTGTATAAGACCAAATCCCCTTTTGTGGATTGATCATGTCAGGACTTGTATAAGACCAAATCCCCTTTTGTGGATTGGTCAAACCATATTTATATGGTGGTATTTGTAAAGTTGTCCCCTAGGGTTTATAAAGTGATTTTAACCAATCTTGGAAGAAGTTGGCCCTACTAAGTGAAGAGACATACCCCTAGCACCTCCTCAATGAGTATTGATAACTAACGATGATGACTCACTTGCTCATTCACTCACTCACTCATATAGTGCACATATTTTGAAGGAAGTTGCAGTTGCAGAAGGAAGGAGAAGAGAGATGCATGCTCAATCCTAGTTTATTCTTGGCAGTTTGGTCTTAGTCTTGGCATTGTATTAGAAATCTGTTATTGAGGAAGTTTTTTTTGTGTTTTCTCCCCTATGAGGGTTTCCCGGGATTAATTGTTGTGTACCTTGTGATTATCTTTCTTTTAGTGATCCTCTTTATCTTGTTGTTTTTTAAATTCATTGAATGCTCTAGTAAATTGAAAATAACCTAATAAAAACATTAATATTAACATGGTATTAAAGCTTGAATGAATAGCGCACCTTTCACTAGGTATCTAAAAATGTCATTGTTGTTGTACAAGGAAATTAGGGATTTTTAATGAAGAGGACAAAAAACCATCTAGGGAAGTGTGCCCTACCCTAGCTCATCCTTTGGAAGCTTGAGTGCACCTTTTTAGTGGAAAAACTCTCCAGAAAGTCAAACCCTATTTTTGATTGCCACCAGAAAACCACGAAACTAGAACCAGTACCATAAGTACTAGTCCAAAAGTACGAAGGTCAAGTTTCAAGGGGTAAAACTTGGAATTTTATAAAATTTACAACTCCATCGCACTCACCTCAACCCTGTGCATCTCTCGGTAAGTTCGGATTCGTTTTCTGAGCACTTTCATTTTCTGGTCATTTTCCTAGCTCCAAGTCAAGATGTATGGAAGTACTAATCTTGTTGAAAAGTTAGAATTTGTGGAAAATTTCCATTCCTAGAAGTAAAAAATTGGACACATTCTTGAAGAGAATGGCCTTGCAAAATTTATAAAAGAAAATGTACCAGAACTCGAAGAAGAAGAAACCAAAGAAAAGTACGATAAGGATATGATTAGGGACAAAAGAATAATTGTGTATTCCATTAAAGACCACTTTATCCCTCAAGTTTATTCTAAGAATAATCCAAAATATTTGTTTGATTCCATCAACCAGAAGATGAATCTGAGAACCCAACTCAAGAATACAAAGATTTAGAGCAAAGAAATAGTTCAAGATTATTTCTCTAGGATTTATCAATTCAAGGAATAATTAGAAGCAATTGGAGAAAAATTACATGAAGATGAACTCGTAATGAAAACTCTTAATGGTCTAACAATACCTTGGGATGCCTTCATCCAAACTCTCTGTGAAAAAAAAGAGAAACTCAAATTTGACGGTCTATGGGAAGAATGTGTTCAAGAAGAAGAAAGAGTGGAAAACCAAGAAGTAATACTATTAAGGGATGAATATCAAGCCCTAGATGCGCATGCTAAAGGAGGAAAGAAAATGAATCATTTCCAAAAGGAGACCCACTTTCATAAATAATCTCACTCTCCAAAGAGATTCCAAAAATATCATAAGGGTCAAAGAAACATAAAATATTTCTCCTCTTATCAATGTTATCATTGTGATAATATGGGATGCATTGCCAAGAAATTTCCTGACAGAAGGGAAGAATTCAAGAAGACAAATAAGAAAATACATCATTCCCATGCAACTAAGGATGATGAGCCACCCAAGAAGTCAACTAAAGAATAAATTGAATATTATGTTTTGTGATGCCTGGAAAAGATACTTGTCTCTTAAGCACATGAAAAGAACTCTGGTGAGAATGAAGGATGTATCCTATGTACCAGAAGAAGGAGGTTTGTACTTTCCCACTCACATGTATGTGATCCAATTCCATCAACCTCTCAAAGTAGGTATGTATACTATGTATCATTTATTGATTATTACTCTTGTAAGAATGGGGTTTATTTCTTGAAATCAAAAGATGGAGTACTCAAAAAGTTCCAGGAATTCAAAGCCTTGGTAAAAAACCTCGCTGAAATAAAAATCAAGATACTCAAGTCAGATAATGGAGGAGAGTAGACCTCAAATGAATTTGGAAGATTTTGCAGATATGTCAGGATTAAGAGGGAGCTCACCTCTCCCTATAATCCTCAGCCAAACGGTGTAGCAGAAAGAAAGAATAGAACAATTATGGAAGCAATAAAAACTATGATTCATGATCAAGATATTCCAATGCACTTATGGGTTGAAGAAGAAAGAACAATATTTTATTTCCTTAACATATTATCCCATAGTGCACTTGAATTCAAAACCCCCAAACAAATTTTCATCGGAAATAACTGAGAAGTTATCCATCTCAAAATATTTGGTTTTCTAGTATTTGTACGAATTCCAAAAGAAAAGAGAACTAAGTTGGATCCCTCTGGATAGAAGGGGATATTTGTTGGATACTGTGAGGTCTCTAAGGCCTTCATAATTTACATAATAGGTTACCATCGCATTTATATCAACAAATATGTAACCTTTGATGAATATGAAACAGTCAAGAGATCAAGATAATGTCATATTGAAGAAGTATATGAAAAATAACCTGTAGCTCCCAGAGTTGCAGAACCCGTGAAGGAAGTTACAGTTAACCCTGATGATGAGATTCCAGAAAATCATGATATGATAGAATCTCAAGAACCTCCCTGCATGACGATCTCTCACAATAGAAATACCTCTTAGGTAAGGTAATTGTTCAAGATGAAGAGAAGTATGGTGCCCCAGAACGAACCATGAGACAAAGAAAGAAACCTAAGCCATTCTCCAACTATATGGCCTTGATATGTGATCTCATAAAAAAGGAACCAACTTTACTTGAAGAATACATTCAAAAGAAATAATGGGTGGATTCTATGATAGAATAATACCAATCCATTATAAAGAATGATGTATGGAAGTAGTTCCCAGACCAAATAACATAGATGTGGTATCTTCCAAGTGGATATAGAATATAAAACATGCAACAGACACAAGTATTGAAAAACATAAAGAAAGATTTGCGGCTCATGGTTTTTCTCAAAAGGAAGGTATTGATTATGAAGAGACATTTTCTCCTATAGCCAGATACACTCCTATATGAACCATCATAGGTCTTGCAGCCAAAATGACGTGGAATTTACACTAGATGGATGTGAAAGTAACCTTCTTAAATGGTGTTATTGAAGAATAAGTGTATATATAAAAACCACAAGGGTTTGAATTTGAAGAGAGAAAGACTCATCTCTGCATTTTGAAGAAACCTCTGTACGAGTTGAAGCAACCTCCCAGAGATTGGTATGGAAGAATTGATAGTTTCCTGACGATATTGGGATTTACCAAGAGTAAAGTTGATTCTAACCTTTACTTCAAGGTTATGAATGATGGGACAATTATATTTCTAATATATGTGGATGATTTATTCTTGACAAGACAAGAAAATCTCATCACAGATTGCAAGAAGAAACTCACTGTAGAGTTTGAGATGAAATACCTAGGCTAGATGCATTATTTCTTAGGTATTAAATTTTGGAAGAGCCCAAAGAATATCTTCCTTAACCAAGGGAAGTATGCAGTTGAAAAAATGAAGAGATTTGACATGTTGTAATGTAAATCCATGAATACACCCATGGAAACAAATTTGAATCTTTTGGTTGATACTTCGTTAGAATTGCTTAATGCTACTCTATAGAGATAGATTATTGGTTCGTTGATGTATCTGATGAATACTAGGCTAGATATATTCTTTTTTTAACACCTTGAGTCAGTATCTAGTAGAGCCCAGATGTGTTCACCTTATAGATACAAAGCATGTGATGAGATACCTTAATGGTATGTTGGACTATGGTCTATGTTATACTAGAGATCATGACTTCAGACTGTATGCTTATACTGATTATGATTGGGATGGAAGTGATTCTGATAGAAAGAGAACTTCTATAATGGACCTCCCACTTCGTACAACAACAAACCTCCCATAACAAGTGCAAATTTTTTTTTTTGTGTGTGTGCTTGTGTACAAGGGTAATAAAGACATTATACTCTATGTTGCAACAAGATTATGAACATGACGCATGCAACTGCGACAACAACATAATGACCTAAGATTCACATCACACATCTGGAAGCAATGAAAGACAATCAACTGATTAAATAGAATGACTACTCACCCGTCCTACCATACAATGGTTAGGTCCTCCAGGACACATATGCAATGCTCAAGCCCAGGTTCCCATCGATTTTGAACATTTAAGGTCTCAAGGCTAGTGACTGTTCTGAGGAACAAGGAGGTGTCTATATCCCACCCGACATAAATAGACCAAGCCTACTAATCTAAGGGAAATCATCCTAACAAGACAAATTAAATACACCAGAAACTAGAACCCTTACAGTGAGAAACCAAGCACATTAAAGGTTTACTAGACTAGGCATGGACATTAATTAAAATGAACATAAACATTCCCCAACGAGAAGTGTGAGCTAAAAATGACTTCGCCATTATCCCGATCAGTCATCGAGTCAAGCTAGTCAATAATGACAACTTGTTTAATCATCCATTACTAGCCCAATTTAGCATGCCTAAAATGAAACTAGCATTAAGGTACCATCTAAATTAGCCTTAAAACAAATTTATTGCGCCATTTTAAATTCAAGTGTCAACAAGGTACCATCTAAATCAATATTAAATGGACATTAACAAGCAAGTTGAACTTCGACTTGGTTGAAATAAAAACATAATTAATATTGATTATAATTTAACTAGCTTGCCTAATTTATAAATTACCCATAATCAATAGACATCAAATCTAGCCAGTTTAAAAATATGCCATCCAATCCTTACTCACCATTCAAATTAATTCATTAATACAACCTGTAGGGCCACATCTATTTTAATCCTAATCTCTATCCAATTAGTCATAATTCTCGATACAATAGTAACAATCTAAAACTAAAATGCTATCATTAAATAAACAATAAAGCAATCAAGGCATTTAACATAAAGCAAAAAGCAAGACATTTAATACAAGAGCATTGATAATAATACAACCTGGTGTTTAACATGAGCAAATAACCAGGCGTTAAATAATTATGCAATAAAAGGCGTTTAATACCATTCGTTGCTAGGTAAGGGTAAATTCTCAGGGTGAGGGTAAACTCAGGAATTTAATACTAAATCATTTATCTTTACTAAAATTTAACTTACTGTCATGAGTGATTAGGGAGAACTATTGCCCAACACATTAAGGAAATTTATGCCGAATTAAACATTACAGAATTTGACATGAGACCTAAGGTTGTGCAGTACATCTGTGCAAGGCACCACAATCAAGGGTAGGGAAATCAATGATTAGGTTGGCAAGGAGTCCAGAAGGTGCAGGGATAGATTATGTCCAAAAGCAAGGCTCACAGGTGGGTACAACTATCTAAATGTTAAGGTTCTAAAAAATTCACTGCCAAAAATCAAAATCCTGTAATTCGAAATGGCCACTAAAGGTTACTGCCAAAACAACTCTCATTCCTTCTATTTAATCAGTTACTTCTAAAGCCAACTATCACTTAAACTTCTGTCATAAGAATTAAGGAGATAGACTACCAATATATTTGCTGGAAATTTAAAGCGAGGTTCTAAATCTGTCAGAGGACACTAACTCTCTCTATTTTAGAGATACCTATGTCAACCTTGGTATTAGGGACTCATAAATCTGTAATACTATGTATTCGATCATCTCAAGGTTACAATTATAAACTACTCTTAAAATTTCAGGTGAAGTTGGGAGCGTATAACAATTTACATTCTCTAAATGCCAAAAAGTTGAAAATATGCTTAGCCATTGACAAGATTATAATTCCATCGCTATCGATGGCTCAGACAATTAGTTTTATTATTATTTTTTTCACTTCGGTGCTTCTCACAACTATGACTGTTCCAAAAGAAATGACAAAATAATTTATCTAGAATCAGACTTGATCATTTGAGGCCCTGATTAGTAATGGATGGAAATGATAACAACAAATAAAATGTGTTTACCACAATATTTGTCAACATTAATACCTCCAGTGCATTAACACATCAAGATATCAATTGGCAAAAATAGTTCATCTAAGATCAAACTCTCACAAATTCCCTTGATTAGCAATGGATGAACATAATAGTTTCAATTTAAAAAATGTGTGTCATAACAAATTTTGGGAGAAACCCAGTTAAGCAAGGGAAGTAGCTTCGATGCTAGTGACCTTATTACACAGGTCAGACCGGACCGAGGAATAATTCGAACAGAGCTGGCAGGTTAACCCTTCTCCAGTGGGCATTAGTGTAGACCCCATATAGCAGAGAATTTACAAGGAGGCATGAGCGCAGGCGACACATATTTTTGTTATTGGGTCAAGTTTGGACGAAAGTTGCAGGCTAAAATTCACAGACATGGACGGTTCCAACTCAAGAAATATTTCTTCCATGCAAGGCTCTCTTCCATTTGAATCAGAGACAAAATTCCAATACATATATGTTTCAAGTAAATATTACAACTTATTATGAGTTTTATTCCTTTAAGAAAAATGAACTCGAGGAACTCCATATCATTCATTCCTCACAATTTCGCCCCCTCCATTCAAAAAAAAATTTCCCCAATCAAGCGCATATGGTTGTTGAAGTAGCAATGCCAGTCAAGCAAACGAGATATAAAAAACGTCCAACCTCCTAGCAATGTGTAAAATTATATATCAAAAGAGAGAGAAAACGAGATTAAAAAAACACAGAGCTGAAAATCCAACAATATACTGCATTCAAGAATTGCATACACAGAATGTCCCATGAGATATATAAAAAAAAAGAAGTAAAAGGTATTTAACACTAGGTAAAAACATGTTGAGTTTATAAAAAAAAAAAAAACTTGTCGACAATAAAATTCAGCAGGAAAAAAAAAAACACATCAGGACAAAAGGGAACCTTCAACCAAGGAAAACAATAGAGGTGGATGGATGATAGGTTCAACGTTGATTCATCATCTTCGCACAGGAAAGTAGGGCATTGAGATCCATAAGTCTTTTAACAATAAGGCGACCACCGTAGATCAGGCTCTTGGCCGACTACTAAGGCAAGGACTGACGAGTTAAGGAACAAAGATAAACAACCTCAAGGTCACAATCAACACCACAGGGTGATTATGACATGCAGGAAATGAAGGTCATCAAAAATCATTCAACCAATCAATCAACTAGGCTATAAAACTTTCAGTCATGAATCTAGACAACCAGTTTACCTACCCAATAATCAAGCGGATTTAAATCATAAATCCTACAACAATCTACCCTTCAAACGAAGAAGTGTATTGTTGCCTATTCACCTGCTCCGATTGTCGTCTGCATACTCCGTGCATCTCCCACTCACCGACCGTTGAGACTTCAATGGTACCTACGAGACAATTATAGGGGTACTCTTCATCCCCCTTAGCCCCCCAAGCCGCAAAGGGGCCACACACACTATCCAGAGATCTCTTTTAGCTCCCAGCTCACCTCACAAGGCCAAGCTGCCACTCCTCTCTGAGCTAGGTATCCCAACTCGCACAAGTAAATTAGTCAAGTTTATATTTTTGCAGCGTAATGTTATGCAAGAAGAAGATGATCCAATCTCCATCACCTCCCTTCATTATATAGAGTTTCGTGGTTTCTTACTTTCCAAAAATTCTCTTTTAGTTAAGTTTTTATAATTAATTTCCTAAAAATTCCTCTTCGTACAAGTGTCCCCCATCCCCTACAATCCTCCATGAATTAACTGCTTTAATTAAGTAATTATCTTTATTTCCCTCACCCACCTAGAGTTACTCCTAGAATCACTCCTAGGTGTCCCCAAATTCTCTTACAGGTTTAAATAGCTTTCCCTTTTTATTAAATTGCTAATTCAATTTAAAATTAGAAGCTCTTAAATGGTAGATTCCTTACTAATTTGACTTTCTATTTTTTCCCTTAAGTTCCCCTTTTCCCTTTTTATGTTACCTATTTTCCCTAGTTTCCCTTTTTTTAATTTTCCCTCTTTCCCCCTTTTTACTTAGAACTCAAAAAGGCAAGTGTGAAAATTAACCCTTTTTCCCTTTTCTTAATTTATTAATATTTTAAAATTATCCAAATAAAAAAAAACATTAATTCCCTTTTTCACATTTATTACCAGAGATTTTATTTTTATGAATAACTTAATTTCTTACTCCCTTCATATTACAAGATTTAACGAAGGTCAATATTATTATTTAAGTTATTTTTATTTTTATTTTTATTAATTATTATTTTATTTTTTTTGAGAAGACAAGGTTCTACCACTAGCGTAATTTAGACTTAGGCCTTAAATTTCGTACTACACAACATTTAATTAGGGAAATTGTTTTAAAATTACTTAACATGTTATTTGCCTTAGGGCCATCTAGGTTCGTCCCTCTATCATCAACAATGCGACGTGTCCTTCAGGACGCACTAGGTGCTCCAAGGGTGCCACTCGCCTCATCTGTTCCTTTGCGTAACATGCCCTTCAGGATGAACTACGTACTCCAAGGGTGCCACTCACCTCTTGACTAATTTGGTAGACATCAATAACCCCTAGATTCAACACTGTGCCAGGTGAACTTGTGGGAGACTAAGGGATTCTAAGGAATAAGGACCCTGCCTTATTGTGTGCCCCTTAGAATCATCGTGAATGACTATTGTAGTCTGCCCTCATGGCATCGTTGGTCCTCTAGAACTAGGTAATCATTAACCTACAGTTCGAGCCACAATGGGAGTGCAAGAAGGTTCTGGTAGGGTTGTTTTCGAGAGATATCCCTCAACATCTTTGGTAGTCGTGCATGACCCCTTTATTCCATATGTGAGTCTGGTCGACAAGCTATCGTCAGCCTGCATCATCAAAAAATCATGTCTGAACATATCCATATCATATCATCCAGTTAGATGCACTAATATCATAGTAAAAAAATCAAACTCCCATGGAACACTCCCTGACTCGATCCAGAGTCCAAGGGGTTCCATCGATGCCTCAACATCCCCAAGGTACAAAACCCTGCACACTCAGTAAAACCGAGTCAATAGGTCCTGTCTATGCCAGTGTAGTAAAACAACATGTCATCAACCCATAACGCATCGTAATCTAAGTCAAAATTTTTAATAGAATAATAATTCGGATCACTTGCGAGCAAGTGTCCTCAAAGAATAAGTTTTCTCAGTGTGGTAGAGCGGGATGTTACATACACCCCCTCTTGGTCTAAACTTTATCCCGAAGTTTCACAGTATATATGCTGAAATAAAGTGTATCTCAGTATCATATGTCTATCTATCGAACAAAAATGGAAATTGTTGGTGCATATCATATGCGTCCTCCCAGGTCGCCGAGTGTGGACTATAATTGTCTCATTGGACCTTGACTTGATCTACCGTTCAACATCGTAGCTGTCGAATGTGATGAACCAAAATGCGGACTGGCTCAGGCATGAGCGCTCCCTCGTCCAATACCTGCAAGGAAGTCAGGTCAATAACATGTGTAGGATCACTAATATAATTTCTGAAAACAGATACATGAAAAACATCGTGCATACACCTCAAAGAATCAGCAAGGCTAGTCGATAGGCCACGGGCCCCTTCCTCTCCACAATCTTGAAAGGTCCCATGAACCTAGAAGAGAGTTTAGCTCCCTTACCAAACTTGATCAAACTCTTGTGCGGTTTAACCCACAAGAAGACTTTATCATCGACCTCATAACTATGGTCGACACGGTGCGCATCGGCATAACTCTTCTATCGATCATGCACTTCCTTAATCCTTTATATTATTGTTTTCATTTGCTCTTCCATTTCTTGGATCGATTCTGATTCCACTAGGACACTATCATCAAGTTGATCCCAACTCAAGGCCGTCCATTACGGTTTCCCGTAAAGAAACTTGAAAGGCGTCATCTTAATGGTGATTTGATAACTTTTGTTGTAAGCTAACTCCACTAGTGGCAAGAATTATTCCCAATGCTTTTGTTGGTCCATTACGTACATGTGAAACATGTCCTCCAAGGTTTGGTTTGTTCGTTCGTTCTGCCTGTCAGTCTCTGGGTGGTACACAGTACTAAAGTTAAGTTAGGTTCCCAAGGACTCTTGGAAACTCGTCTAAAATCGTCCAATAAACATTGTTCCTCAATCGGATATAATCCTCTTAGGCATGCCATGCAGCCTCACAATCTCACTGATGAAAAGTCTAGCTATATTAGGTGCCTGATACATTGTATGCATAGGAATAAAGTGAGCACTCTTTGTCGAAGTGTCTACTATTGAGAAAATCAAGTCATGTCCCCTTGCTGTCAGTGGAAATCCAACAATAAAATCCATCGAAATAACCTCCCATTTCGATTTCAGAATAGCATGTGGTTGTAGTAATATTGTTGGGTATCTATGCTCAGTCTTTACTTGCTGACATTCTAGACATCTGGCCAGATAGTTGACTATGTATGCCTTCATTCCCTTCTAGAAGAATAATGGTTTAAGGTCTGCCCTCATCTTCGTGACTCTAGGGTGAGCCATGTAAATTTCTCTATGAGACTCTCTTAGGATTAACATCCTCAACTCGTCATTTGGCGGTACGTACATCCAACCTTTAAACCTCAATAACCTGTCATTATCTAATGAAAATCCCTCAAATCGTGCTACCATCATTGTGTTTTGTTCGATAAAACCCTTGACCTCTTTGTACTAGCCATCGTCATGTCGTAAAGCTAGAATCTTTTCACGTAGATTCGTCTGAAGAGGGAGCACCAAAAAGATGCGTGGTCTTTGACTCAATGCATCCGCCACTTAGTTCATTGTTCCTTTTATGTAAGTAATCTTGAATTCATACTCGCTAAGTAATTTCGACCAACGTCGTTGTTGCGCATTCATGTCACTTTGCGTAAATATGTGTTGTAGTCCACAATGGTCAGTCTTTAGTTCAAATTTTCATCCAACAAGATAGTGTCTCCAAACCTTCAAGGCATATACGATGGCTAATAACTCCAAATCATGCATCGCATAGTTCTCCTCATGCCTTCTCATTTTCCTCGAAATGTAAGCAATCAATCGTCCATCTTGCATCAAGACTCTGCCTAAGACTTCCTTGGAAGTGTCAGTGCATACCAAGAAGTCCATGTCCATGTCAGGGACCTTTAGTATTAGTGTTGTTGTCAACAATTCCTTGATCCTCCGAAATGCTTCCACGCATTTCTCGGTCCATACAAACTTCTTGTTCTTCTTTTTCAACTCCGTGATCGAACTTGCTATCTTTGAAAATCCCTCGACGAACTGTCGATAGTATCTTGCTAAACCTATGAAGCTACACACTTCTTGGAAATTCGTTTGCGCAGGTGATCCCATAATGGCCTCGACCTTTGCTGGATCCATGGTGATGCCTTCACCGGAGATGACATGCCCTAAGTAGTGAATCATCGATTGGTAAAAAGAGCATTTGGAAAACTTCCCATACAAATTGTGCTCTCGCAGACACTATAGCACCAAGCGCAAGTGCTCGTCATTATCCTCCATCGCCCGAGAGTAGATCAAAATATCGTCAATGAATACATGGATGAACTTGTCCAAGTACTCATGGAACACCCCATTCATCAAACTCATAAATACCCTTGGGGCGTTTGTCAGTCCAAATGGTAAAATAGTAAACCCGTAATGTCCAAACCTTGTATTAAAGGTGGTCTTAGGGACGTCATCCTCCTTGATTCGTAACTGGTGGTACCCTGATCAAAAATCGATATTGGAGAACACCGTCACACCCTTCATTTGATCGAACAGATCATCAATTTTTGGCAATGGATACTGATTCTTGATCATGGCCTTGTTCAGTTGATGGTAGTCAATGCAAAGCCTCCATGATCTGTCCTTCTTTCGTATGAAAATAATAGGTGCACCCCATGGTGACACACTAGGATGTATCAGACCCAGGTCCAACAACTCCTTCAGTTGCATTTTCAACTCTTGTAACTCCGGATTCAACATTCGATAAGGCGTTCTTGCTATCGGTTCAATCTCTGGTTTCAGGTATATGGTAAACTCCAATTCCCTCTCTGGTGACATCCCAGGTAACTCCTCTGGAAATACGTCCACAAACTCTTTCACCACCGGAAGGTGTTCTAGACCTTCTGCGACTCCCTTCTCGTTTAACACAAGGATTGCATAAATCTTGCACCTCTTGCACATGCTCTTCCGAAGTTGCGAGGAAGAGATGAACCTTAGGGAAACTCCCTAGTTTCGGCCTACAATCACACATCTATGTCCCTCATCATCGACCAAGTTCAATCATTTCATCTTACAGTTGAGTAATGCCTCATGCGTTTACAAACAATCCATACCAATCACGACATCATAAGATCCTAGGATCGTGACATACAGGTTGGCCCTTGTGACAAACTCTTCCAGGTTAAGCATACATCCTGTAACCTTTCCTCCAAATTTTTTCTTGGCTCCCGACGCCATCTCCATGAAGGTACACTCATATTGCTTGAATTCCTTTACCTTAATCTTTTTTATCACTGCACCAGAAATGAAACTCTCGGTAGCACTGGGATATATCAAAATACTAAGAGTCTGGTCAGTGACGGTACCTGTCATCTCAAGCACAATCGACTGGTGCTCTGCATGGCAGTTATTCACTTCTTCATGAATCCAATGGGCCTTGCCCATATCTCCCACGGTAGTGGGTCCGGATGATCCATATGATCTAGTCCTCTCCATCGAGAAATCGCACTGGTAGTGTGGCTCCCCATAAGTCCAACACCTCTTCTTTGGCCTAGTTGTCCTGGTACTCGAAGTAGAAGATGATGGCCCACCGTCCTGGAACCTTGGTTTGTTTTTATAAACAGGCCTAAACTGCTGCTACTGCGGGCAACACTGTTGCTGATGGTGTGGTCCCCGATAAGGTGTTTGTTGCTAAGGTGTCGGTCGATGAGGTGTAGTGAAAGTGGATCCTCTATGGAAGCCAAGATACCCTGGTGTATGTCTGGCTGGTGTCTGATGCTGCTATGCTCTAGATGACACCCGCCCTACTGTTTTTTCTGGAGTCCTAGTCTGACCCCCGCCAATAAGCTCCTCCTCTGTTATGAGGGCTTTTTGGATGACATCATGCAAGGTTTGAGGCATCAAAATCCTAACCTTTTCACGTTGGCTGCTATTAAGGCCAAACAAGAACTTGTTGACCTTAAGTTTCTCAGTGTTAAGGTGCGGAGCATACTGGAGTAGCTCCATAAAATGGGTCTCGTACTCGAGCACCATATGACCTCCCTATCATAAGGTTTTGAACTCATTGAGCTAATGCTCAATGAATTCTTCTAAAATGTACCTCTCTCAGAACCATTCCTCAAACAGTTCCCATGACACATCTTCGATGGCCATGTTCAACTATGGTAGGAGCATCTTCCACCATAGAAGAGCACTCCCCTTCAGTTGAAGGACTGCCATGCAGGCCTTCATGTTGGAGGTATAATCACGAAGTGCGAAGCACATCGCCATGTTATCCAACCATGCCTCAACGACTGCGTCGTCCGGGCACCCAAGAACTCGGGAAATTTTACCTTCTTGAGTTCATGGTGAATGCTACCAGTATCGACCAGAGCGCGCGGTGGAACCTCAGCGGGTGTCGGTGCCCTGGCCTCATATCTGTCCAGACGAATGATCAATGCCTCAGACCTATGCTGAAAGAATCTCATCATTCTGACTACATCACCAACTGCTATCTGCTTCTGTCTGAGAACCTGCTCATCTCCCTAGGGGTTAGACCCCTCAGGCATGGATGCGACTGGAGGCGTCCTGCCTCCTCCCCTAGCACCCCATCATCTGCCTCCGTGGCATCCTCTAACCATGATTACCTGCATGCACACAAGTCAACTCGATCAACAATAATATAATCAATCATATCCACGAAAGTCGTAGTGATCCCAAGTTACGTGTTAAACCCGCTCTGATACCATATGTAACGGACCTCCCGCTTCATACGAAAACAAACCTCTCATAACAAGTGCAATTTTTTTTTTTTGTGTGTGTGTGCATGTGTACAAGGGTAATAAAGACGTTACACTCTGCGTCGCAACATGACAAAGAACATGACACATGCAACTGCGACAACAACATAATGACCTAAGACACACATCACGCATCTGGAAGCAATGAACGACAATCAACCGACAAAATAGAATGACTACCCGTCTGTCCTACCCTGCAATGGTTAGGAACTCCAGGACACATAAGCAATGCTCAAGCCGAGGTTCCCATCTATTTTGACCATTTAAGGTCTGAAGGATGGCGACTATTCTGAGGAACAAGGAGGTGTCTATATCTTGCCTGACATAAGCAGACCAAGCCTACTAATCTAAGGGTAATCATCCTAACAACCCAAATTAAATACACCAGTAACTAGAACCCTTATAGTGAGCAACCAAGCACATTAAAGGTTTACCAGACTAGGTACGAACATTAATTAAAATGAACATCAACATTCCCCAACGGGAAGCGTGAGCTAAAAATGACTTCGCCATTATCTCGATCAGTCATCAAGTCAAGCTAGTCAATAATGAAAACCTATTTAATCATCTTTTAGCAGCCCAATTTAGCATGCCTAAAATGCAATTATCATTAAGTTACCATCTAAATTAGCCTTAAAACAAATTTATTGCGTTGTTTTAAATTCAAGTGTCAACAAGGTACCATCTAAATCAATATTAAATGGACATTAACAAGCAAGTTGAACTTCGACTTGGTTGAAATAAAAACATAATTAATATTGATTATAATTTAACTAGCTTACCTAATTTATAAATTATCCATAATCAATAGACATTAAATACATCCAATCTAGCTAGTTTAAAAATATGCCATCCAATCCTTACTCACCATTCAAATTAAATCATTAATACAACCTGTAGGGCCACATCTATTTTTATCCTAATCTCCATCCAATTAGTCATAATTCTCGATACAATAGTAACAATCTAAAATTAAAATGCTATCATTAAATCAACAATAAAGCAATCAAGGCATTTAACATAAAGCAAAAAGCAAGGCATTTAATACAAGAGAATTGATAACAATACAACCTCGCATTTAACATGAGCAAATAACTAGGCATTAAGTAATTCAGCAATAAAAGGCATTTAATCCCATTCACTTCCAGCTAAGGGTAAAGTCTCAAGGCGAGGGTAAACTTAGGCATTTAATACTGAATCATTTATCTTTACTGAAATTTAACTTACTGCCATGAGTGATTAGGGAGAACTATTGCCCAACACATTAAGGAAATTTATGTCGAATTAAACATTACAAAATTTGACATGAGACCTAAGGTTGTGCAATACATCTGTGAAAGACACCGCAATCAAAGGTAGGGTAGTTAGTGATTAGGATGGAAAGGAGTCTATAAGGTGCAGGGATAGATTCTATCCAAAAGAAAGGCGCACAGGTGGGTACAGTTGTCTAAATGTTAAGGTTCTGCAAAATTCACTGCCAAAAATTAAATTCCTGCAATTTGAAAAGGTCACTAAAGGTTACTGCAAAAACAACTGCTATTCGTTCTATTTAATCGGTTACTGCTAAAGCTAATTGTCACTTAAACTTCTATCATAAGAATTAAGGAGATAGGCTACCAATATATTCGCTGGAAATTTAAAGCGAGGTTCTAAATCTATCAGACGACACCGACTCTGTCTATTTTAGAGATAGCTATGTCAACCTTGGTATTAGGGATTCATAAATTTGTAATACTGTGTATTCGATCATCTCAAGGTTACAATTATAAACTACTCTTAAAATTTCAGGTGAAGTTAGGAGCATATAATACTTTAGAATCTCTAAATGCCAAGAAGTTGAAAATATGCTTAGCCATTGACAAGATTGTAATTCCATCGCTATCGATGGCTCAGAAAATTAGTTTTATTTTTTATTTTTTCACTTCAGTGATTCTCACAACTATGACTGTTCAAAAAGAAATGGGAAAATAATTTATCCAGATTTGGACTTGATCATTTGAGGCCTTTATTAGTAATAGATGGAAATGACAACAACAAATAAAATGTGTTTACCACAATATTTGTCAACATTAATACCTCTAGTGCATTAACACATCCAGATATCAATTGGAAAAAATAGTTCATCAAAGATCAAACTCTCACAAATTACCTTGATTAGAAATGGTTGAATGTAACAGTTTCAATTTAAGTTAAGAGCAAAATGTGTGTCATAACAAATTTTGGGAGAAATCCAGTTAAGCAAGGGAAGTAGCTTCGATGCTAGTGACCTTATTACATAGGTCAGACCAGACTCATGAATAATTTGAATAGAGCGAGTAGATTAACCCTCTTCCAGTGTGCATTAGAGTAGACCACATTCAACAGAGAATTTACAACGAAACCCGAGCACGTGCAGCAAAACTTTTTGTTATTGGGTCAAGTTTGGTCGAAAGTTGCAGGGTGAAATTCACAGACATAGACGGTTCCAACTCAGGAAAGATTGCTTCCATGCAAGGCTCTCCTCCATTTGAATAAGAGACAAAATTCCAATACATATATGTTTCAAGTAATTATTACAACTTATTATGAGTTTTATTCCTTTAAGAAAATTGAACTTGAGGAACTCCATATCATTCATTCCTCACAATTTCGCCCCCTCCCTTCAAACAAATTTCTCCCCCATCAAATGCATATGGCTGATGAAGTAGCAATTCCAGTCAAGCAAATGAGATATAAAAAAAGTCGGACCTCCCAGCAACGTGTAAAATGAGATATCAAAAGAGAGAGAAAACGAGATTAAAAAAATGCAGAGATGAAAATCCAACAATATACTGCATTCAAGAATGCCATGCACAAAATATCCCATGAGATATATAAAAAAAAGAAGTGAAAAGGATTTAAGACTAGGTAAAAGCATGCCGAGTTTATAAAAAAAAGAAGAAACTTGCCAACAATAAAATTCTGCAGGAAAGAAAAATGCATCAGGACACAAGGCAACCTTCAGCCAAGGATAACAACAGAGGTGGATGAATGATAGGTTCAACATCGCTTCATTATCCTCGCATAGGAAAGCAAGGCATTGAGATCCATAGTTTATTTAACGCTAAGGTGACGAGCGTAGGTCAGGCTCCTGACCGACTGCTCAGGCTAGGATTGACGAGCTAAATACAAAAGATAAACAACCTCAAGGTCACAATCAACACCACAAGGTGGTCACGACATGTGGGAAATGAAGGTCATGGAAAATCATTTAGCCAATCAATCAACTAGGCTATAAAAATTTCATTCATGAAACTAGAAAACTAGTTTACCTACCCAATAATCAATCAGATCTAAATCATAAATCCTACAACAATCTACCATTCAAACGAAGAAGCGTATCGTTGCCTGTTTTCCTGCTCCAATTGTCGTCCGCACGGTCCGTGCATCTCCCGCTCGTCGACCATTGAGACTTCAATGGTACCTCCCAGCCAATGCTAGGGGTACTCTTCTTCCCCCTTATCCCCCTGAGCCACAAATGGGCTACACACACTATCCATAGATC
This sequence comes from Picea engelmannii, assembly GCA_009831015.1. Taxonomy (NCBI): domain Eukaryota; kingdom Viridiplantae; phylum Streptophyta; class Pinopsida; order Pinales; family Pinaceae; genus Picea; species Picea engelmannii. Next base: position 89,037 of record ML799231.1, on the reverse strand, counting down.
TCGTCTAGCTCCCAGATTGCCTCGCAAGGCTGAGCTACCACTCCTCTCCGAGATAGGTATCCCAACTCCCACAAGTAAATTAGTCAACTCTATATTTCTGCAGTGTAGCATTACACAAGTAGAAGATGATCCAACCTCCAACACCTCCCTTCATTATATAGAGTTTCGTGGTTTCTTACTTTCCAAAAATTCTCTTTTAGTTAAGTTTTTATAATTAATTTCCTAAAAATTCCTCTTCGTACAAGTTTCCCCCATCCCCTACAATCCTCGATGAATTAATTTCTTTAATTAAGTAATTATCTTTATTTGCCTCACCCCCCTAGAGTTACTCCTAGAATCACTCCTAAGTGTCCCCAATTTCTCTTACAGGTTTTAATAGATTTCCCTTTTAATTAAATTGCTAATTCAGTTTAAAATTAGAAGCTCTTAAATGGTAGATTCCTTACTAAGTTGACTTTCCACTTTTTCCCTTAAGTTCCCCTTTTCCCATTTTATGTTAACTCTTTTCCCTAGTTTCCGTTTTTTTTATTTTCCCTCTTTCCCCCTTTTTACTTAGAACTCAAAAAGGAAAGTGTGAAAATTAACCCTTTTTCCCTTTTCTCAATTTATTAATATTTTAAAATTATCCAAATAAAAAAAACCATTAATTCCCTTTTTCACATTTATTACCACAAATTTTATTTTTATGAATAACTTAATTTCTTACTCCCTTCATGTTACAAGATTTAATGAAGGTCAAAATTATTATTTAAGTTATTTTTATTTTTATTGTTATTAATTATTTTTTTATTTTTTTTGAGAAGACAAGGTTCTACCACTAGCGTAATTTAGACTTAGGCCTTAAATTTCATACTCGGCGACATTTAATTAGGGAAATAGTTTTAAAATTACTTAACATGTTATTTGTCTTAGGTCCATCTAGGTTCGTTCGTCTATCATCAACAACGCGACGTTCCCTTCAGGACACACTAGGTGCTCCAAGGGTGCCACTCACCTCATCTGTTCCTTTGCATGACGTGCCCTTTAGGACGCACTACGTACTCCAAGGGTGTCACTCGCCTCTTGACTGATTTGGTAGACATCAATAACCCCTGGAGTCAACACTCTGCCAGGTGAACTTGTGGGAGACTAAGGGCTTCTAAGGAATACGGCCCCCTCCTTATTGTGCACCCCTTAGAATCATTGTGAACAACTATTGTAGTCTTCCCTCACAACATTGTAGGTCCTCTCGAACTAGGTAATCATTAACCTACAGTTCAAGCCACGACGCGAGTGCTAGTAGGCTGTGGTAGGGTTGTTGTCCACACCTCTCCCTCAACATCTCTGGTAGTTGTGCGTGACCCCTTTACTCCATATGTAAGTCTATTCGGCAAGCTATCGTCAGCCTACATCATCAACAAATCATGACAGAACATATCCATATCATATCATCTAGTCATATGCAATAATATCACAGTAAAACAATCAAACTCCCATGGCACACTCCCTGACTTGATCCAGAGTCCAAGGGGTTCCATCAATGCCTTAGTATCCTCAAGTTCCAAAACCCTTCACACTCAACAAATCGAGTCAATAGCTCCTGTCTATGTCAATGTAGTAAAACAACATGTCATCAACCCATAATGCATCGTAATCAAAGTCAAAAGTTTTAATAGCATAATAATCCGGATCACTTACGAGCAAGTCTCCTCAAAGAATAAGTTTTCTCAATGCACTAGAGCGAGATGTTACAACTTCATGATGTTGTTTCAGTTTGGGGTCAGCCATGAATTCATGGAAAACAAGGAAGCAATCCAATATTGCTCTCAGCACGACATAAGTTAAATACATTGCAGCATGTTCCACCAATTTTGAAGCCATATGGATTCGAAATTTGTTGGAAGGTCTTTTCAATCTGGATATGGAAGCCACCCTGATTCTTTGTGATAACCAGAGTTGTATAAGGATGACGAAGAACCTATTGTTCCATGAAAAGTTGAAGAACATAGAGATATAGTATCACTACATTCATGATATGGTGCATAGGGGAGTTGTAAAGCTCCAATATGTTGCCACAAATGAGTAGGTTGCGGATATGTTGACCAAGCCTCTGTCTCGTGTGAAGTTTGAGTCCTTCTGAGACAAGTTTGGTTTTGTCCTAAAGTACCTCCCTTGAAAGGGGGAGTGATGTTGATGATACTATAGTATCTTGAACAACAATGGGTAACTCCATTAGGATTTTATATCCTAGGGGATTGATCATCCCTAGGCATATCTTGAAGGTCCAGTAAGGATGTTCTATTAGAGTACTTGTGCATGTATATGCTAGTTGCGATCAATAGTGGTAACTCCGTTAGGATTTTATATACTAGGGAATATTTTGATTCACAGGAAGATCTCGAAGGTTCGTTAAGGACGATCTATCAGAGTACCACATGGTAGCTTGTTAGGATTTTATATCATAGGGAATCTTATGATTCTTGGGAAGATCCCGAAGGTTCGATAAGGATGGTCTGTAAAAGTACCACAAAATGTTGTTGTTTGACATGCCTCATTTAGTTTCCATATGATGATGATGTTTTTGTCTTAACCTCTTATTGATTATGTTGTTGTCTCACCATTGTGTTGATGATATTGTTGTCTCATCCTCATGCTAATGATGTTGTTGTTTCAACGTCGTGTTGATGATGTTGTTTTTTTAGCCTCGTATTGTTGATGATGTTGTATCAGGCTCGTGTTGTTGATGATGTTGTTTCAACCTCATGCTAATGATATTGTTGTTATATCCTTTTACTAATTGATGTTGTTGATGATGATGATGATGATGATGATGATGATGATGTTACTCCACCTCCATGTTGTGGATGATGAGAAAAACTTTCATTGATTTGTAGATGTGCCATTCATTGTTCCATATGTCGATGATGATGTTGTCATCTCTTTCTCCTGATGATGTTGTATTGAATTATGTTAGTAGAATAACCTTCTTGTTAAGGGGGAGTGTTGAAATATTGTAACTTTGAAGATATTCTAATTACATTTAAGCTATTATCTTATAGATCAAATACACTTTTATGGATTTATCTTGTCAGGACTTGTATAAGACCAAATCCCCTTTTGTGGATTGGTCAAACCATATTTATATGGTGTTATTTGTAAAGTCTCCCACTAGGGTTTATAAAGTGGTTTTAACTGCTCTTGGAAGAATTCATCCCTACTAAGTGAAGAGACATAACCCTAGCTCCTCCTCAACTAGTATTTATAAGTGAGGATGGTTCCTCATTTGTTCATTCACTCACTCACTCATCTAGTTCACATATTTTGAAGGAATTTGTAGTTGTAGAAGGAAGGAGAAGAGATGCGCATGCTCAACCCTAGTTTATTCTTGGTGGTTTTGTCTTAGTCTTGGCATTGTATTGACAATATATTATTACGGAAGTTTTTGTTGTGTTTTCTCCCCCATGAGGGTTTCCCAAGATAAAAGTTTTCTGTACTTTATGATTGTCTTTCTTTCAGTGATCCTCTTTATGTTGTTCTTTTTGAAATGCATTGACTGCTCTAGTAAATTGAAAATAACCTAATAACAAAATTAATCTTAAGATAAACTAGCACCAATTCCAACTGTAATAGGGACAAAGCTCAACAAAGAGGACAAATGATCCCATGTAGATCCATAATGTTCAAGAGATCAGTTGGCATACTAATGTATCTCACTACCACTATGATAGACATTATGTATGCCATTATTTTGATTTATAGGTTCATGGGATCTCCAAAAGACTCGCATTAGCAAGTTGGAAAAATAATTATGATATATGTTGTTGGAACAATAGGATATCGTATACTATATTCCAACACTAGTAATGGTTCATTGGTTGTATATACTGATAGTGATTTTGTAGGTACTATGAATGATAATAAGAGTACTTTAGGATATGTCTTCCATCCTGGTTTAGCTTTGATTTCATGGGCATGCACGAAGCATCCCATTCTGACAATTTCATTAGTAGAATTTAAGTATGTAGGATCAACAACAATGTCTTGTCAATAAGTTTGGTTGCATAGAGTATGAGGTGATCGTCAAGAAAGACAAAAAGGACAAAATCTAGTATATTATTGCAACAAGTAAACAATAGATATATCAAATAATCATGTCTTTCACCAAAAAATGAACAATGTTGATACTAGATATTAGTTCATTAGTGATTTGGTAAAAAATGGTGAAATCTACTTGGAATTTTGTAAATCAAAAGACCAACTAGTTGTTATATTTACAAAGCCATTGGAAAGAGATGTTTTTGAGTTTCATGGACATAATTTAGGTACTGTAAATGATGAAGAACATAGTGGAAGTAAATAAGGGGGAGAATTAGAATATTATAATTACTCTTGCTAATCGAGAATCTTTAAATGAGTTGTGTTGTGAGTCTCGAGGTCGATTTTTAGTTAGATCTAGTTTTTTCTAGAAAGTGCACCTAGACAAATTTGCTCACCTAGATCTTTCTAGAAGAGTATTCTAGAGTATTTTCCTTTATGTATTTATATCACATGTGTGAAGCAATTCAAGTGTGAATTCCATGAGTTGTATAAATAGTGGAGGGTATTTTTTTGTTAGTTAATGAATGTGGTAGCATTCTTAGTAAATCTCCCTACCTCCTTCCATTAAAAAACATAAAACTTTATACCAATGAACAATCTATATATGTTTTGTATCATAATTAAACAAATCAAGCATTAAAACATTTGTAATATACTTTTATATTCAATTTGAATAATAATTTTATTCTACTTTAAAACAATTATTAATTTATAATTATAATAATAAACAATTATTTTTTAGCCATAATAAAAATGATAAAAAGTTTATTGTTTTCAAACTTTTATTATATTATAAAATATCTAATTATGATATTATGCAATACTCATAAACAGTTTCAAATTTTATTTAATTATGATATTATGCAATACTCATAAATAGTTTCAAATTTTATTTTATTTTTCTTTTAAAAAACTAATCTTTTATAAAAAAAAAATACTTTTATTTTGATTATAATATTTTGAATTTCATGTTTTTAAAATATTTTTTTCTAAAAACTAAAATTTAATACAAAACAAATTTACTTTCATACAAATCTTTAAAAATCCACTAAAAACCAAAATGTCATGATACTAAAATTAATGCTGAAAAAAAATAATTCAAAATTTCACTAAAAACCAAAATGTCATGATACTAAAAATAAAAAAAATAAAAAAAATTCAAACTACATATGATAAAGTGACTTTATATTTAATCTTAATTATTTCAAAATTCAGTCTTACTTATCCACTCTCAATTCAAACTACATATAATAACGTGCCTTTATATTGAAGACTAATTATATCAAAATTCATGCTTAATTATCCACTCTCCTTTTAGACAATTCATCATTTGCAACATAACTCCAAATATATGAATACACGAATACACCATAAGTTGGGAAGACTAAAAACCTCATGCTTTACATTGCCAATTTAATATTTGATTTCTAAATCCCCAATCATCTCTTCTAATCAAAACACCGATACAAATTAGCAAACCTTTAATATCTATCATATTATTATTTCCCTCCTAATAACATATTTCAAGGAGATTATATGCATGTCTAACATAAATAAAACACTCATACCTCTAAATATATTTGGGTTCCCTCTAGAGACCTCATTGAAAAAAGCCCATATATCCCCCAAAAAATAAAATAATATATAAGTATGCTCATTATAATTGAATTATTGTATCATTTATATGCATTTTGTAAAAGATATAAAAGAGATTGAATGATGAGAAATTAAAAACTGATGTAGTTTTAGTGAACCAAATACACAAACATATATGCATTTTGTAAAAAATATGAAAGGAATTGAACGATGGGAAATTAAAATTTGATGTAGTTTTAGTGAACCAAATACACCAACATATAGTAAAATTGATAGCTTTCTCCACCCTACAATTAACCTTTACATCTACTATAAAGCTTTCATCACACACATCACAACTACTTTCCAAAGTTTTCACTAGCTTTTTCGAAAAATGACATCCTATTAGTGCATCAAATATTTATAGACATAAATACTTATCCTTCACTTAAAAAACATTTATTAATATCTCATATTAAGTAGTTTATTTGATATTGAAAACAACTTAAACAATCTTTTCTTAAGTGGAAATCATTCTTTTTTTTATAATTTATGTCAATCCAAAATGTGTGATTTGACCCAAGTTGTATAGTTTTATTAAAATTTGCTATCCTTTTAAAAGAAATGTTATTCTTTGAAAATTATGTATTTGTTAATATTAATATATTATTAAATACAATTTGAGTGAATCTAATGGTTAAGAACATATGTTATGTATACCTTTATAAACTTTACCAATTAAATCACTAGACAATTAAAAATAAATTATTATTACTATTATTATTATATATATACACAATTTAACAAAGTATATATAAAAAAAAAAAATCATATTATTAAAACACTCAACAACTTTTTATTTAGATTCCTAATCCATTCCCCTAAATAGATAACTCCACATACTTGTGTATATTCTCATTTGCTTTAAACCCTCATCTTAAATATCTCTTTAAAATATTTTAATAATTAAAGCATTTTATAATGATAGACATTCTTAAATAACTAATTTTAGTAATTCAACTATTTAATAATGGTGGACATTTTTTTAACATGTGACTCCCAACTTCTTTGTCTTAGTTAATTTGTCTCATTTACCTCATGATATGATGTTTCATAATAATTTACCATTTGTCTTCACTTTTAACAAAATAAATCTGATAACTTTTAAACTATTTTAAACTATCATTTATAATTTTGATCATTTTAAAATCCTTATTTATATATTTTAATGCAAAATATAAAAATACTTATTTACCTCATGGTATGATATTTCATAATATTTTACAAGTTGCATTTACTCTCAAAATAAATCTAACAAAATAAATCTGATAACTTTTAAACTATCATCTATAATTTTGATCTTTTTAAAATCCTTATTTATATATTTTAATTAAAAAAATTAAAACATATCATCTATAATTTTGATCTTTTTAAAATCCTTATTTATATATTTTAATTAAAAAAATTAAAACATAAATTTAATAAAGACTCTAACGCTCAACTATAATACTAAAATAAAATAAAAATTAATCATTTTGAAAACTCAACTATAATAATAAAATAAAATAAAATTAATTTAATCATTTTGAAATCCGTATTTATATACTAAACTTAAAACATAAATTTCATAAAGACTTATCTAACGATAGTTTAACGGTCAAACAACCCATCGATCGAAGATTCGACGTAAAGTCGAGCAAGTTCAACCACTCCACGTATGAACGGGGTCGATAGCTCGTTTAATAGGTGGTCAAATTCTACAAATAATGGTTTTTTGATAATTAGTGATTGATAGCACAGTTTAAAGTTATTTTCAACATCGCTTTATACTTTTTAATAATAATTAGTGTTGATAACAAGGTTTAAAAATTATTTTCAAGGTTCCTTCATACAGTCAGAACTAAATTGATGTTGTTTGCTTAACTTTTGGGAGCACTCGTGCTTCTGGTTAAAAGGTCGATTTAGAATTACTCAGCTGGTCAATGAGCCTATCAAAAACCGAAAGGTTTCATTGTTTCTTAATTTAAAGTAATCCCATTAATCGCAATGATGAGAAAGGGGCTATGCAGCGTGCACGCGTATCGCTTTTTCTCTATTGGCCACTTCAAAATCAATGTTCTGATTATTAATCAGCATCTGCATTATGTAAGTGCTTTGAAAAGTTAATTGTGATACGGTCTAAACAAAGTAATTCATGTTTAATTTTTTTTTAAATTCCTTCATAACTTAATAAAATAGTAGAAATAGTTTCATAATTCAAATTCGATGCCCATGTCGGTGTTGTCGTTTAGTATCTCCATCATCAGCGACATCGATATCCCATTCTTTCCTTTTTCCTGCCCATCTAAACATTCCATGACCACCTCTGAAATTTAAAGAAAATAACAGTTAATTTGGAATAAGTAATCAAAGCTGATATCGTGACTAAATAAAAACCAGTCAACCTGGAATGGAATAAGTGATTAACGCTGAAATCTTTATCCTTCATTGTTATGGGAGGAAGATATAAATACACAATGTTTAGTAATAATGGAAGACTCAGTTCTTCTAGAACTTTCTTCAATAGCTTAAAACCCTTTAGAACTCTAAAATTAAAATTCTCCACAAATAGCTAACCATGGTAATTATATTCTAACACTCTCCTTAATTAGTACCCCTAAATGGACAATTAATTATTTTCTATAAAACATAAACACATATTTTGCCAATGACTTTGTAAATGTCAGCCAAAAAATCTTTTGATTTACAAGATTCCAAGTAGATTTCTCAGTTGTTTGCAAGAGTTTTAACAAAATGATATCTAGTATCAATATGTGTGTTTTTTTATGAAATAAGTGGTTCTTTGATGGAGCTATTGTTGAGTTGTTGTCACAAAACACTAGAGCTGGTCCTTCTTCTCCTTGTAGAAGATCACCAAATACTCTACATAACCAAACTGCTTGAGAAGTTGTTGTTGTGATTGTCAGACACTGAACTTTGAATAAATCATCATAATGGGTTGTTTCTTGGATTCCCATGAAATCACACACATGAAACAAGATGGAATACATATCCTAAAGTACTCTTTCCATCATCGATACTACATGCAAAATCACTATTAGTAAATCCAATCAAGAAATCATTACTAGTGCTCGAATATAATATATGATATCTTGTTGTTCCAACAATATATCGAGATACATGGGATTGCCAACCAATCTCCTTAATTGATTTGGATGTACATTGGGTCCCACATCCGCTTTACTCAACTTTGCCAATGGGTCGCAAATCCTCTTTATTCTAATTATTGCAATTGGAGTTGGTGTTGGTTTATAATTCATCATCATGAACCTCTTCAACAAATCTATAACATACCTTGCTTGAAATGAACAAAATCCTTAATTTGATTCAAGAACTTCAATACCAAGGTAATATCTCATTAACCCCAAACTAGTCATTTCAAATTCATGTTTCATGGTTGATTTAAACTTGCCTATTAACAAATTTCCTTTGAAGATCATATCATCAACATATAAGAAAACCATCAATATTTGATTTCATGTTCACCTTTGTATATAATGTGGGTTCATCATTTCTTTTGTTGAATCCATCTATAAGAGATTTCTTAATTCCATAGAGAACTCTCTCCAATATGTAGACTTTATCTTGACGCCCTTTTATCACATATGTAGTTGGTTGTTTCTCCACTTATACTTCTTCTTATAAAATACCATTCAAGAATGCTAACTAGAAATCCATTTGAAAAAAATTCCATACGTTTTGAGTTGTTGTGACTAAGAAAACTCTTAATATATTGAACTTTGCAACTCGTATAAAAGTATCACCATATTCTACTTGAGGTTGTTGTGAAGAATCTTTTTGTACCAATCTATCCTTGTAATTTTCAACTTTTCCTTTCTTGTTAAACTTGGTTTTGTAAACCCATTTTACACCAATGCAATCGTTATATTCTAGTAATTCTACACAATCCCATATATGATTCTTCTCTATGGAATCAATTTCTTCATCCACTACTTTAATTTCTTCTTCAAAACATGTGGATTGATAAGCAAACAATGCAGAATTTGAATGCATGTTTAGATAGTTAAATATTTCTCTTAAAGTTATAGTTTTTGTAGACCTTAGGGAGGTAATTGTAAGATCAAATTCACTTGATTGAGAAGTAGGAATAAACTTTCTTACTGGGATAGCTGACTCACGTTGAAAAATAATTATTGGAGTCTTTGTTGGAGTATCTCTGATTGGTGACTCTGTTTGCGAACCCTGTTTTCTACCTTATGCAATCTACTCATTTGCGTCATATTCTTCTTGAGTTATTGTTGCTCCAACAAATATAGTCTTCTCTATACTTCCATCCCATGATTCATCATCTTTGAGTTCAACATCCCTAATAATTGTCGCCTTATTTGTTACTGGATTATAATATTTATATATATTAGACTCATAACTATACCTAATAAAGACGCATTTTCACTTCCATCATCTAACTTCCTCCTCAATTATGTTGGCACATGAGGATATGCCACACAACCAAATACTCTGAAGTGTGCAATACTGCAACTCATACATGTCCCTCATTCTTGTGGAACTTTGTTCTTCACAATTTTAGTAGGATATCTATTCAAACCATAAATACCGAATATATTTCTTCTCTCCAAAAATCATTTGAGAATTTTTTTTATTTTAACATGCTTCTAGCCATATTCATAATGGATTTTTTCCCCCTTTTAGCTACACCATTTTTATGAATTGTATACCTTGCTATAAACCATCCTGCCTACAAAAATAAGGTAAAATGTTTGAATCATATCCACCTCCTTTGTATTATTTTAACACTTTAATCTAATTACCACTTTTGTTCTCCATCATTTCCTTGAACTTTATGAACGTGTTAAATTTTTTTGATTTCTTTGCAAGAAGGTGCACCAATGTATTTCTAGTGTAATCGTCTAGGAAGGTTAGGAAGTAGTATAATGTTCCCCTCTCCTTGAATGACCAAAGAGGACTTAGTAGTCTATTCACCCCTCTAGACTATAGTCCAATGGGAAAAAAGGATAGGAGGCACTAAATATGTCACTAAGTGATTTAATATTATTTTAATTAAAGTGACTTGGATGAAAAAGGAAAAAAAGTTATTGACTTAAGGAGAAATTAAAACAATAACATTAGTAAGATTCATAAAGTAACTCTACACATAATTAGAAGAGGCATGTATAAAAGAGAGAGGAGGGCGCCTGACTTGGGATTCATGCTCTTTTTCTATTGAGCTCATTTGAGCTATGCAACTTACATTTTAAGGGTTTTGATTCAAGAAATACTAGAGATATGCAAGGAGGTGAAAAATCCCTTTGATATTGATCCAAGCTTGTCCATAAAGGTGAAATATTTGTCCCTCACCATTATATTCAGTTCATATTCATTTCAGGAGTCATTTGTAAAAGAAGGCTCAGGTTGAAGGGTTTTCATGCAAGTAGGGTGTACCCATTGAGGAGAGAGGATTCAATTTTCCTTAGGGATGCTACAGATATAGTAGATCAAATTTCAGGAGTGATTTATACAACGATAGATCCTTTTTGCATCAGTTGTTGGGGGCTTTCTTCTACATATCTATTTTATTTATTGGTTGGGTGTATTTACGGAAGACGAGTGCACCATTCCTTGATGAGGTGTTGGGTTGGAAGGTTATATCTACAGGTTTGACCCCATACTTTCTCCATATGAAAAATACATCCCTTGATCTATAGTTTGGAAGTGTTTTCATAGTATTTGGAAGTCATCTTCAAGGAGGTCAGAATTCCTAGTTTTTCCAACGAGTGGGGACACACCAACACCATATCTAAAGTTGCATCCTTCAAGGGAAATAAATTGATCTTGTATTTCCCATCATCCAGTTGCGAGGGGACCTAGAAAGCCCTGTCTCTCTATATTATTGTATATGAAGGGAACATGCAACCTAGACTTATCTATCTTTCTCTATTGTTCCAGATCCGTAGGTCTATGAATATAGATCAACTTATTATACTAAATAAAGATCAGATATGAAGTTTTTTTGTAGATATTTGTTGTGTTCTCTCTTATATCTTATCATACGCATTTATCATTGTATTTTATATGCTATACACACATCACAAAACACCGAGAGCGCAACTTCCTGAAGCAAAATCTGCATAAATTAAAAAAAAAAAGGTAAGAAAATAACCTAAGTTTCCTAGCATAATCGCCTGGGAACATTAAAGTGGTATCAGATCCATTTTCTATGCCATCCTGTGAATATTTCTAATGCTGAGAAGAAGAGGCCATGGGCACAATCATTAGTAGGTATTTCTGAAGGGGAATATCAAGAAGGAAGCATGGGAGAGACTCATGAATTAGAGGAACCATTATTAGCAGAGAAGGTATTTGATACATTACAAAGAAACTAGTGTGCATTGTAGCACCATTTGGAGGAGATGAAGGACCACTTATCCAAGGGCCAAGCTAATCTAAAATTGTCCCTTGTGAGCTTTCAAAGAGGGAAGGACAATATGATAACTCGAATGGAGGAGCAGAGAAAGAAACAATGTGTTCTTTCTCATTACTTGATGGAAAAAAAACATGGAAAAGATCCACCTGTGTTTGGAGGGAATAATGATTCCAATGGTTCTCATCGGGGAAATGGGAACCATGAGGAATCTATACACAAAGGCCCCATAGGAAGCATACCTTCTCATTCTCATGTGTCTAATAGAGACACCCTGAGACCATACTTTCCTACTTTCATGAATACTCAGTGAAGGGACTATAGCACCTTGAATCAGGAGACATTAAGGATGAGTGGGAAACCGTGGAAAGAGACTAAAACAAAATGAGTGAAGGATTCATGAAGAAAATATCCTTAGTAGAATTTTACCATGTTAGACTCAAGAGGAAATCCAAGGAACATCACAGGGGTGAAAGTGAGTTAGGGTGCAAATAAATAAGAATGGTGATGCCTACATTTGATGTAACTAATCATATTTCAGCCAAGGCATGGGTGAAAAAATTAGATGCTTACTTATAGTTGAATACCATGGAAGCATGAAATGCCATCAAATATGAAACCCTGCATATGATGGGAAAGACCATGATTGGTGCTTTCATGGGATAACTACATTGGGGCATGAGCATGTCACTTCTTACCTAGAATTCACTTATAGGCTCATTGACCGATTTTACATGGAGGATCCTGAGCTTCATTTGAGGGAGATCACACAGAATAAACAAACAAGGTCTATGGAGGATTTCATAAGGTGGCAGTCAAATTTTTAGATATGTCATAATCAAGACTATTGATGATATATACAGAGGCATTAAATGATCCTTTTAATGGGTGGGTTAAGGATTTTAATCTTGTAACCCTACGGGATTCCATTGAGTGCACTAGAGATTTAACTAGAGATGGTAGTAAAAACAAATTTACACCTAAGCCTCCAACCTTTATTAAAGGGAGAGATACCAAGAATGTGGACAAATGAAAGGGGAAAATGGATGAAGCTACAAGGAAGGAATTCAGAAGGAAGAAATTATTCTTCACATGCAAAGAAACATGGAAGTTGGGTCATAAGAGTTGGAGTAAAAGAAAGATCCACTATATATAGGTGGTGTTTCATAATGAGGATGAGTCATATGGGGAGGAGAGTGGAGCTATCCACAACATACAATTAAGACATAAAGATATAGAAAAACCCTTGCATGCATAGGGTGAGTATGTGTTCTCACATCAGGAGGAAGGCCCCAATAAGGTTACAATTGCGTCCATCAGTACAGTACCTAAGTTGAACATTTCCAGATGAAGGGTGTTGTACAGGGGAAATGAGATATGGTTTTGATTTATGGAGGGGATTCTCATAGGTTCATTGGTGTTTCTATCATAGAGAGGAGAGCATCCCCACAATAGACTTTGAAGGATTTTTAGTTGAATTTTCAAGAGGACGTACAATAGCTTGTGACATATACATACGACAAATGAGTTTGACATTGGGTAGATACACCTTGATACAAGTTTTTTATGTGGTGGACATTCTAGACACTAATATTATATTAGGTGTACAATGGATTATTACTTTGGGACCCATCACCACCAACTATAAAACCATGGAGTTGCCCTTCACTACATAATAATCGAAGAGAGTCAGGCTCAAGGGGATGATAGGAGAGTCACCTACAGTTGTGACTTACAAGAAAATTCATTTCATATTTAGGTGTGAAGAGGTGGATTATGCATCCAAATGATTTGTTATATAAAAAGGGGTAGGAGGACTCAAGAAATGCCCTATGGACATCCAAAAAATCATCCACATGTATAAAAAGGTGTTTTAACCAATTCCTTCAGGTCAACCACCAGATAAAGGGTTTGAACACATTATTCAATTAGAGGAAGGGGATAAACGAGTCATCACTACTCCCTACATGCATCCCAAGAATCACAAGGACGTGATAGAAAGCGCCATCAAAGAGTTACTAGCCATGGGAAATATCATACCAATTTCAAGTCCATTTGCATCATTAGTTGTATTTGTTAAAACGAAGGATGGGACCATGCATATGTGAATATATTAGAGAGCCCTAAATAAGAGAACTATCAAGAACATGAACCTCATTCCCAGAATAAATAAATTTTTGGATGAGTTGTATGGTGTAGTCTATTTCAGAAAGATTAATTTGTGCTCAGGTTACCATCGGATTAGAATGAGGGAGAAAGGCATATATAAGACAACCTTTACATGTCACTTTGGGAATTGTGAGTTCCCTTTAATGCCTTTCATCCTAACCAATGGGCCAACCACTTTTCAGTATTACATGAATCATGTGTTCAACAAGTAATTGAAGAAGTATTTTCTTGTGTTTTTTGATGGCTTGTTGATTTACAACAAAACACGAGAGTATCACCTTGAACATGTAGATTAAATCCTAAGAATCATGGGAAAAAAAATCCTTATATGCCAAAGATTAAAAATGTGAAATTGGGATGACAAATGTCCTCTACTTGGGTCACATTATTGGAGCCAAAGGGGTATCATTTCATCAAGAGAATATTCAAGCCATCATTTATTAGACTACTCCCAATATACTTACAGAACTCAAGGGCTTTCTTGGCATCTGCAGCTATTACAGGAATTTTGGTGGGAGCTATTACAGGAATTGTGTCAAGGTATTCCCAACTGTGTGCACCTCTAGTATATTTGATCATGAAAGAGGAATTTGCATGGAGTCATGAGGCACAATATACATTTGAGAAAATGAAAAATGTAATGAGTACCTTCCATGTATTATCTCTACCTGATTTTTCTCAACATTTTATTTTGGAGTGTGACACATTTGGTGAAGGTGATGGAGTTATTCTGATGGAAAATATGCCTCATATTATCAATGAGAGACAAAATTAAAGGGTGTTGAGCTACTATACACCATCTATGACAAATAAATGCTCACCATAATGCACGCATTAACCAAGTCCATACAATATCTAGTGAGAGAAAAAATTGTGGTGAGAACTGATCACAACATCCTCAAGTACTTCCTTGGTAAAAGGAATATTAATGAAAGGAAGCAAAAATGGGTAAGAAAGATCCAAGCATATAAATTTTACATATAATATGTCAAGGGAAATAATAATGTATTAGCATATGCTTTGTCCAGAAGGCCCTTAGCCTATTCCATGACCAAAATATGAGTTGACTAAAAATCCCATCTATTGGTGGAGTATTCTAAAAAAAAAATTGCATGTGAGTTAATGGATGGCAAGTTATAGGATGATAGGTATAGGATCATTTATGATATTATTTATTATAAAGTGAGGATATATATAGTTCGATAATACTCATTCAATAAAAAATTACTTCAGGGCTTCCATAACTGATCATTAGTAGGGCACCAAGGGTTTCTTAAGACATATTTGAAGATAATAAAAACAAATTCTTGGAAGGGTCTCAAGGGAGAGGGAATGTGCCACATCAGGGAGTGTACCACTTGTCAGTAGGATAAAGATGAGAATAATCACCCTAAATGCCTATTACAACCACTTCCCATTCGAGAGCATAAGTGGAAAAGTATATCTATGGACTTCATTACATTGATCTCTAGGACACATGAGAAATATTGTATATTTTTGGTAGTAGATTTCTTGAACAAGTTTTCCCACTTTTATGCCATCACCATGGGCTATAGCACATCTCAGGTAGATTAAATTTTTTTCAGGGAGGTTTTCATGTTACATGGATTACCCAAGACAATTGTGACCAATAGGGACAACAATTTTATGAGCATTTTTTGGAAAGAACTGTTTAGATTGGTGGGTAATGAGTTGAATCCTAGCACTAACTACCATCCACAAATATATGGGAAAACAAAAATAGTGTAAAAATGGGTTGAAGGTTACCTCAGAAATTATGGATCATGGCAATAAAAGACATGGGTCAAATGAATTTATTTGGGTTAATATTGCTACAACACCACCCACCACTTGTCCATTGTTATGTCTCCTTTCAAATATTTGTACAATAGTGATCCCCTTACTTTTGTTGAAATTGTGTTTGGAGATAGCGTGGTTCCTATGGCTAAAGAGAAGATACAATAAACCCACTACATCCTTAAATAACTCAAAGAATATTTGCATAGGGCTCAAAACAAATAGAAATTATATGCTGACAGAAAGAGGGTGGAGCGCACCTTTGAGGTAGGGGAATTAGTCTATTTAAGGCTACAACTGTAGAAACAAGTATATATTAAGAAGAACGGAACTGATAAGATCAAACCACACTTTCATGGGACTCATGAAGTTCAAAGGAGAAATGGAAAAGTTGCATATGAACTAAAATTTCCACCGAAGAGAAAAATCCACAATGTCCTCCATGTATCTTTCTTAAAGAGGGACTTGGGGAAGCATGTTATAGCTAATGAAGAGCTACCCCCGGTTGATGAAGATAGACACTTAAATTTGAATCTAGAGGATATCTTGGAGGTAAGGGAGAAACAATTAAGGAACAATGAGGTTAAGGAATACTTGGTCAAATTGAAGAATTTTCCTATAGAAGATGCTACTTGGGAGAATAAACAAGTCATAGAACAAACATGTACAAAATTTCTTATGGGAAAGAAATTTCTAGTAGGGGTGACTCTAATGTTCTCCTCTCCTTGAAGGACCCAAAAGGACTTAGTAGGCTACTCATCCCTCTAAACTATAGTCCAATGGGAAAATGGGTAGCAGGGACTAAAGATGTCACTAAGTGGTTTAATATTATTTTTAATAAAGTGACTTCGATGAAAAGGGAAAATGGTTATTGACTTAAGGAGAAATTAAAACAATAACCTTAGTAAGAGTCATAAAGTAACTCAACAAAGAATTAGAACAGGGAGGTATAAAAGAGAGAGGAGGGCACCTCACTCGGGATTCCTGCTATTTTTCCATTCAGTTCATTTCAACTATGAAGGTTACATTTTGATACCTTTGAGTAAAGAAACTCTAGATATTAGCAAGGAGGTGAATAATATCTTCGATCCTCATCTAAGTTTGGCCAAGGAGGTGAAATATTCCTCCCTCATAATTCTAAATTTAGTTCATATTCATTTTAGGAGTCATTTGTGCAAGCAGGGCGTAGATTGAAGGGTTTTCTAGCAAGTAGGCAATACCAGTTAAGGAGAAAGAATTTGGTTTTCCCTAAGGAGGATAGATATATAGTATATCACCTTTAAGGGGTGATTTCTACAACCATAGTAACTTTTTGCATCAATTGTTGGGGGATTTCTTCTACATATCTATTTTATTTATCAGTTTGGGGTATTTGTTGAAGCAAGGTGCATCATCCCTTGAGGAGGTCTTGGGTTGGAAGGTTAGATCTATGGGTTTGACCCCATACTTTCTTCGTATGCAATCAACAACTCCCGATCTATAGTTTGGTAGTGTTTTCATAATATTTGGAATTCATATTCAAGGAGGCCAAAATTCTTATCTTTTCCAACCACTCGGGACACAACAACATGAGGTTTGAAGGTTCAGCCTGTGATGGAAATTAATTGGTCTTGTATTACCCATCATTCAGTTGTGGGGGGACCTAGGAGGCCCTATTTCTCTATATTATTGTATCTGAAGGGTGCATGCAACCTGGACTTCTTTATCTTTCTCTATTGTTCCAAATCTATAGGTCTATGTATGTAGATCGATTATTATACTATGTAAATATAATCTTTTTTTGAGACTCTTGTTGCATTCTCTCTTATATCTTATGATATACATTTATTATTGTATTCTATATGCTATACACACATCACAAATCACGAAGAGCCCAACTTCCTAAATAAAAATATGCATAAATAAACAAGCAAGGTTAGAAAATAACCCAAGTTTCCTAGCAGAATCACTTGGGAACATTACAACTAGTAACTTCCTCCTAGTGTCTGGTTCTACATTGAACCACATAGATTTATATTAAGCAACTCCAATGTTGTTTTTTCTCTATAACACACCCCTCTAGGAAAATTGTGCCTATGTTACTTTGCTAGAATGTAATTCTCACACGAACTAGTTGGTTCTTGAATGGAAGGCAAACCTTCAACCATATTTTTCTGCTGCAATAGTTTTAGATGAAGAAAATGTAGATGACTAAATCTAAAATTCCACAGCAAAAAATATTCCAAACATGTTACTTCTTGATCAAGTGAAACTACATCATGTCTATCGTAATTCATGAAAAGATGATACATTCTATTATTTCTCATGTTAATCCTAGAAAACAACATCTTACTATGGGGTGTATAATATATGATAAAATTGTTGCCCTCAAAGAGTACATCATACAATTTTTGAGTAAGTTGCCCCACACTAATAATATTATATTTCTAACTTAAGGCATAATACACTTTTAGAATATTGTTTGAACCCAACTTGACTTGAGTCTTACTGAATCATCCATATCTGCAATCAATATTTTGTCTCCTATCATGTGACTACTACATCCACTATCTAACAAACAAATATCATTAGAATTCCCTTTATAAACATTAAAAGTAAGGAATAATGAGTCTTCATAGATCTCAAAGGTGTTGTAATAGTTTGCATGCCGCATGATGAGGTCATCATTCTTCTTCCTACATTCATATCTATAATGGCTCATCTTATTACAATAAAAACATTGAACTTTTCATTTTTCATACCTCTAATTTGGTTGTGACATTATGTTGTTGCCCCCCTTTAAGCTATGAGGATTTAGATATGGTCTCCTTACTTGTTTTGAACTATCTATTTGGTTGTTTCTTATGTTGTTCATGCTCGTGCCTCTTGAACTTGATCCTCCTAAATCTATTCAGATCAAAATCTTTGATCTGAATGCATTTTCAAAGGAATCATCATATGTCTTCATCTTGGGTTCATCCCATAGTAAGGATAGTAAGGATCTCGACAACTCATCTACTGATAATTGTGTCAATTTTTTAGACCTTTCAATTGCTACAACCATTGCATCAAACTTCTTAAACCTTCTCCACCACTCTATGGTCTGGAAGCTCTTTATCCTGTATCCTTAATTGATTTACCTTATTCATGACTTGGGTTGTGGTCTAATGAATCTCAATCCATCTTCATATTCTCAAAATTCATTAGTAATGTTTGCAACTTTATTTTTACCTCATTAATTTCATGATAATTAGTATCTAATATGTACACACTATCTTTAAGAATCTTTCCACTAAGATATGAGGAAATAAATCACCCCTTCTCAAACAATGTTCACACAACTTTCACGATTTCTGCAATCTACGATCTTCTCTGGCTTTGATACAAGTTTAAATGAACAAGGGGTGAAATTAAAAAATAGCTATGATTGGGTGAGCCACAAGAGCTTTAGCTCTAGATCTTGGTTCTTTCATTGCTTGTAGAATAAGATATAAATACCCAAAGTTTATCAATAATAAAACTGAGTTTTAGATCTTTCTTCAACTAAATGAAACTCCTTTAGAACAACAAATTTAAAATTCTCCAAAAATATCTAATCTTGGTGATTATATTTTAAACGAGGAGGGGAATTGTAGATTTTAGTGGTTAATATTAGATGTAGTAGTCCTTTACAAATTTTAGAGGATATTTAATTGATTTATAAATTCAAAAAACTATTTAAAAAATGTAAAATTATGATTTCACCAATATGACAAACAAATTCATATGACAAACAAATTCATAGTTACCAATAAAATAAAATAAAACTAGAACATTTATAAAACACCTAACCTAATTTATTTTTAAAATTTTTTAGAACACTAGGCAGACACCATTTTCAAGTTTTTCGTTTGCCCAAAAATTATGACACAACTTTATGAATTCACCCTCATAAAATTCTATGGAGAAGACACCAACGTATCGTAGTTTGAAATACCCTACCAGAGAGCAGAGCCTAACCTATGACTAATGTGTGGGGTAATTCCGTAACGCGGGTTGAAGCACATAAAGAGCACTCCTACACATCTGTACTTCTTCTTAGCATTCGAAACAAAACAAACGATCAAGCTTATCAATCAGTCTCTTACTGTTACAGAAATAAGAGCTACTTTGGAATACAGATTTCGTCGCGTGGTATTCCGTAACAGAGAACTGCACTAAGTGCCTTCCGTAATAGAGAACTGAACTAATAATTTTCGTCGGGGCTATTTTGATCCTTCAGGCACTTATATTTTTCAATCAATTCAGTTCATCCATAGATCGTTCGCGGTATGGTTCATCTTTCTCCTTTTTTTTTAGATCTTTTTCTCTCCATTTTACAGGTTGAGTATATTTTAACGATAAAAAATAATCATAATAGATTCATCTTAATTCTGATTGTACTAAGTAATAAGCGGAATCGAAAGGATCAAATTTTTATAGATGAAAACCTTTTTTTTCATTCTAAAAAACAACTTTATGTTGACTTTAAACCTTCCTTTTACACTCTAAAAAAACAGCTTCACGCTGACTTGAACTACAGAACATAACCAAAGCCCTGCATGGGAAAGTTGCACCAAATCTAAACATTTGTAAGCATCACTTCCTTCCTTTGAATGCATTTTTTCTTTCAATTCCATCTTAACATGTAACTATAAAGTTGCACCAAATCTAAACATTTGTAAGCATCACTTCCTTCCTTTGAATGCATTTTTTCTTTCAATTCCATCTTAACATGTAACTATGCGTTTTTTCGTTCTTTCATGTTACAGAAATGAAATGGGACGACTCGTTTCATTATCCACTCTCTTTCGCACATTACTTCTATTTGAATGAAATACCTCACGTCGTCTTGATCCTACACTTGAAACTTGAGCCTCACGTCGTCTTGAACCTACACTCGTATTGTAGTCAAGGTTCGGAAATGCTTTTAATATTGATTTTGAATATATGTATGGATGTTTATTCTTTCTACTATCTAGAGTTATTAAAGCCAACTAAGTCAATAAGGCAACGTAATACTATGAAAGTCTACTTAAACCCTACCCCCGTGTTACAATGATACTTCATTTATTAGGAGATTTGTGAAAGCATTTTTTAATTAGTAACTCTAGTTATTAAAGGCAATTAAATCAATATGGTTAAGTTATATTATGAAAGTTTATAATTTGAACCATCGTGTTGTGGTAAAGTCATGTTTCATTGATTGATTAAGAGATTTGGGAAATGATTTTTTAAGATAGTATGAGTTATTTTTTTCAAACTAAAAAAACTTATATTAGAAATATAATGATAACTTTACAATATTGGTCTAAACTGAAAATAACATTTTCTATCCAAAACCTAAACTTAACCACATCAAAAAACAAAAGAAGTATTATAGAAGCTTTACAAAACTACTCCATTCTGAACATATCTTTACACAAGACAAGATATGAAGCCAAAACCAGAAATAGTCAGGTTTAGACCATAGTCAAACATTTAAAAGGCTCTATATGAGCACCCTCCCCTTTTTGCATAAAATAAGAAACCTTCTTCCAAATTTAGAGCTTCCTTAGAAAGCTCATCAACTTCCCTATTAAATTCCCTATAAATATGTTGAATTTGCAGTGTGGCTAATTCTTGACATTCAAGACTATTGCAAATTATTTTTAAAAGAAAATCAATCAACTATAACTTTTGAATCTCCAACCAGCGGTACACAAGAAACTTGTTTGTAGTGAGCAAAGTACAAAATACACGATAAGTACAATAACTCCCTCTTTGTATTGGTCTCATGCCCACAATTCATTTTAATAATAAAAACACTCAAAACTAAGCATTTTAAAATAACACCTGCACCACAACTAACACCCCATTTTGAAAAATACCAAAAGAAAAAAACAATTGCAATGTTACCCTCTAATAAGGAAGAACGAGCTATTCTTTGAAACGAGAAAAAATTATCTTTTTCTATCTCACCTAAATCTCATTAACTTGAGTTAAGAATAAATCTCATTACCTTGAGTTAAGAATAATTGAGAAAAAATAAAAATCAAAGTAACAAAAATGAAATTTTAAGGTAAACAGTCAAAGAAAACAAGAAGAATAAAATGAGAGTTTAGCGAAAATTGTTATTATGTTGTTTGAGAGACTTTTCAATAGGAATAGAAATGGTTCCACTCAATATGCGCATATCGTGATGGCGCAGAGAGAAAATAATAAGTTCTAAGGCTAGAAAGGTACCACTACACGCCACACATCAATTATTAATTAACTAGCAAGAAAGAGAAATTTTATCCTGAGTTCATGGTCGTTGAGATGCAGAACACGGGTGTTGCTTAGTTGAGAAGTATGTCCTCCTTGGGGGAGGTTTCCATAATAATATTCATAAGTTCCTCCCGACTTAGTTTTAAAGCATCCCCTCTTTTCTACAAATTGAGAAATGAAACCAAATAAGAATAATACTTTGTATGCACTCGTTGAACATGAATGATTTAGAATTTGTGCAAAGATGGAGTAAAATTGTTGATGCGATGTGGGAAATCTAAAAGCTAAGTTTTTATGTTGCTAGAAATAAGAGAGATGATGAGAGGGTGAACATCAGGAATTCGAACATAAAAGATTTGTTGAAACACACAAAGGTCTTCCACTTTAGGGAGGGGAAAGATAACCACAAGAAGTATCATACTAATGATTGTTACTTTGGACCTAGAGTTGCAATTGCTAGAAGTAGAATGCTTCCGCTATAAGGAGGTGTTGGACCACTAAGACTACTATATTGGAGAAGAATTGCCTTAGGAATAAGTAATTTTCTAATGTGAAATAATCTAGGATAAGTAATTGATCGAGGAGAACTACAAATATTATGATAACTGTGAGTCAAAGTGCTACTATATATTGGATGAAGGAGAATATCATGTAGTAGGCAAATTAAATGATTGAAAAATATGTTGTAGGCCATGGTTCAAGATGATGTTGAGTGGAAGGAACGAATAATATGGATCTTTGTGAAGCTATTATATTAGGTATAATGTGTTGTGGGGAATTTGATAGTCAACGAACTGATGTTGCTATAAAACATAATGTTAATGAGAGTTCCATCACTGGGAGTTGAAACCAAAACATAGAGGATTTGTTGTAGGAGATAACTGTTGTGTGGTCTCTGTAAGACCATTGAAGATGAATTTGTTGACAAATGGATTTTTTTGCTATGTAAAAAAAGAGCTCAAGTGATGATTCTAAAAATTGCTTCCAAATTTTTATAAAGAGGGGATAGTGTGCTACAAAAAATCTATGTCTCCTAGAAGAAAGAGACCTTGTTGTGATATTATGAAATGTTGGCTCTTAGATATTGTATGATATATGTGTTAATCCATGGAAACTAGGGATTGTTGTAGGAGAATAGATGTTCTTCTTGAAAGAAGAAAGGATTCTACTTCAAGTGCATAAATGAATTAGGGACAACTCATCTTGCACTCGATAAGGCTTTCTACATGGAACGAGGCTACTACTTTGATTCATCTTTCATTGAGAATGGATTCTTTCCTAGAGTAGTCCTTATAGTTCGAGTGGAGAAATGAAGTAGGAAAAATTCATATTTCGCTGGCAAGGTTTCCTACATGGAGAAGGGATTCTACTTGTGGAACATGAGTAGGAAATATCCATCTTTTACTAGGTAAGATGTAATGTCCCTCCATTTATAAACATTTGAATATTTTGATTTTGATTACTGATTTTGAGGGAGTTTTGAGAAAATGACTTATGCTAAAATTATATCATCATAAACATTGACAATGATGAATATTTTTGTAAATATTATTTTTAATTTATTTTATTTATCTCACGACAAATTGATTAGAGAATCTAGTTACAACAAATAGTAATTCATTGTTCCATGGGAGACTAAAAAGTGGTGAAAACCACCAAAGTAAATATTGTCCATGAGGATAAATGTAAACCTACTCCCAAAGATGTGGGATGTGAGGGAATAGGATAGCACAAATTTAGGCCAAGAAGATTCCCTAGGTTTATGGATGAGGATAACATGAAAAAATACCTCGGAAAGTCATTTCTTCTTGGTAACACAAGAAAGGATAAACATAGTACTTGTGAATGAGGATTTGAGTTTCATGGTTTTGAGAAAAAAACAAACTTTCGTTATTATGGAAAATGTGATACAAATTTCCAGTCCCTATTGAATAATGAATTAGGCTCAGGGGTGACATCAACAAGTGATCTTGGTTATTCTGGTCTATGGTTGAGAGGAACTAGATTTTCTACTCAGTTTGTCCTTAAATCTTTAAGTAAGACTCTTACATGTTTTTTTTTCAAACTTTAATTTTATTCAATGCAATTACGAAAAGAACAATTTGATAATTAGAACTAAATGTGAAATTATTTATTTATTTCAGAGTTACTAAAGATAGTTGTAACAAACAAAAATTAATCTTTATATATTTTCGAGTCAATGGAATTAGCTACAACAAAGAAAAAATAATCTTTATATATTTCTGAGTTAATAGAATTAACTACAACGAAGAAAAAATAAATCTGTATATATTTCTAAGTGATTAGAATTAGATGGAAGTAAAGAAAAAGTAATCTTTCTACATTTTTTAGTTAGCAGAACCTAGTTGCATTAAAGAAAAATACGTAGTTATAGAAAAAGTAATCTTTCTACATTTTTTAGTTAACAGAACCTAGTTGCATTAAAGAAAAATACGTAGTCATATAACTGTGAGTTTGCTAAAAGCTAGATACATGAAAAAATGAAGAAATGAACGCATTGATTATATATAGTTTTCTATTTATTATTTGTAGAGAAGAATGTAGAGGAGGCTTTAAGAATTCATTTAGAATGAAGAAATAAGTAATGAATCTATGTGATATATATATATATATATATATATATATATATATATATATATATATATATAATTACAAATTTCTTCTTCCTAAAACTATTTTGATAAGATAATGTTGCTAGTATTTAGTTCTTTTACTGAAACAATAAGTCTGTACTAAAAAAAAGTCACATGTAGTGTAACCAATATAAAATTATATTGAAAACCATATTTCAAAGTTATGGTTTGAGAGTTACTGTATGATCCGGATTTTATGAGCAGAACGAAGTGACTGCATATTATTAACAGATGCTTAACACAAAATAACAGAAATATAGTAAAACTAGTTTTCTATTCAATAAGGAAATAAATTAAAACTGTAAAATGCAGCGGAAAACAAGCTTGTTGGAATGGTGGCAGCTTATCTCTAAGAAGAGATGTGACGACTACAATCATTCACAAGAATATCATTACAATGAGGCTCTAAAGGCCTTTTTACAATAAACAAGAGTTTCAAAAACCCTAGACATCCAAAAACCTAACCCTAGGAGATGAAGCGCCAAAAGTCATGTGAGCCCCATTTGGGTAAGTCAGTACATCAACTTCCTAGGGTCGTAACTTTTGCATAAGATCTTCATTTTAGGTGTACGATAACCCGTTGGAAAGATCTATCCGAGGACTACAATAGTTGCCAAAATTTTCAAAATGAATGTTTTCAACTACAACATACCCAAAAAAACATCGTTTAGGGCCTCAAAACAGCTTCGGAAATTCGGGACCCAAAAAACTGCTAACAACAGTAGATTATGAAAATTGCCAGAAAGTTGTTTTGAGCTAGCTGGAAAAGGTGGGTGGCCACTGATATCCACCTAGATCACCGTATAACAATAAAAAAAATGCCAAGAAATATTATTTTCACTTAGCATTTTGAATACAAATAGAGAGCCAAGAAGACCAATGGATGTACAATCTATATATTCATAAAACTATTTAGTTCAAACACAATATTAAAGAATATTGGGGTTCTTTTTTAAAGAAAAACCTAGGATTATTATCATAGAGAAGGAGTCGAAGACAAAACAATAGTAAGTATCGACATTGTTAGCGCCCTAATTTTATAGTTAGAGTCAGTCCTAGATGGGTCGTAGTTCGTGTATCAAAATGTGTGAAGTTAGGTACTAGATAATGAATGGGCTAGAATCAACAAGTGGTGGTTCTAGCCCTTGTAGTCGAGAAAGGGCCTCATAATTAGTCATGTGCAATTTGTAAAGGTCCCTTTCCCAAAATATCAAGTCTTTTCAGAAAGAGGGAATTTACATGCCAGAGGTCGAGGCAAATTGTTGGAATAAAGGTCATGTCGACAGATATAACGAACATCATCACCTAATTGTGAAGTCGAAAAGGTTAATAAATCATGATGCTCATACCACATATACTCTGCAACTCATATCATTTGTACTTTGCACACTTCAAAGTGTACCTATCACACGAGTTTGCTACGCAAATCTTCAGCCTGCTTTCAAAATTATCGTCAACATGGATTGATCGTCCTCTTCCATGATTCGATCCCTTTCCCATTCAAGTATAAATACTGATCACCCTGCATACTCCTCATTTGCCTTCCGAAATTGTGCATTGTCTGTGGTCTTTTCTGCAAGTCCTAGGTCTTTTTGTTGTAGGAAGGATGATTTCCATTGTCTGTATTGTGAGTCTGTTCATTCAAGTTGTCATGTCTCATTCATTTTCAGTCATTATTTGAAGCCTATTGGACATCGTTGCGAGATATTACACCAGATGATTGTTCTTCTCGTGGTCATCCTCTCTTCTTGGGAGTTTCTTTCTGTCGCACTAAATTTGTTTCTACGTTTAAAATCTCTATCGCTCGACAATTTTCTTAGTGCCTTGCCACCACACTGAATTTTCTGTCGTACTTCCCTATTGCGACGTGCCTACCATTTTTGTTTATCACCGCACCAATTTCCTTTTGTGACAAAGTTTTTCGTAGCACTTGGAGGCTGTGCAGTGGACTCCTAGAGCTAACTTTGTTGTTCGCACAAAGTTTTTGTCACTGCCTTTCCAACACATCTCTGCAAAGTATATCATTCTAGTTTTCCACAAAAAGAGGGTGTTACCATTGATTACCATGTGTGTGAAACAAATAGGCATATGCATCATGACAACATCCCAAGGCATAAGAAAGAGGGCGAAAAGTGTAAGGGACTTTAGGCCTGAGCCTCAAGTCCTGGCATTAATCAACGAATATCTGAATATCAAGGAATCTTTTGAAGAGGTTGGATGCATGCGTTATTGCGAGAAGATCAAAGGATACAACGCGAAACTAGATGAATAATTCGCTCTCTGATTTAATGGGTTTCACGCGACTATTGCAGGAATCACATTATGGGTGACGGAGAAATATTTGTCAGCTGCAACGAATATCTCTATACACAGTGAGAAGTGGTCTAAGGGCATGCCTTTAGACGTATTATGCTATGAAGACTTTAAAATGCCAAACTTCCTAATGGGAAAATCAAAGCGGGTGTTTCGAGTCGGTATCTTCACGAGCCTTTCCAAAAGATCCTAAAGGTGATTATAAGGTATTTAACCTATGAAAGAAGTTTTGACAAAGTCTACCCACATCACATCAGGTTGATCATGCACTTCACAAGGAAAAATCCTTTGAACTTACCTTTCTTCTTGTATCAAAGCCTAGAAAGGATCACAGATAGAATCCAGGCCGAAGCTGACCAGTCGAGGAAGAACTTATTCCATTTTCCATTGATCAAGTTGTTGGTAGTTGAGGAATTAAGACGATTGTACAAAGACTAAGATTCATTTCTGATTTCATCCAACATCCCAGGGTATCGAAAGGAGGTTTTCCTCTATACGCAGGGGAAACAACATTTCACAACACGGGGCTAGGGATGGAAGAGGCCATGGGAAAAGGAAAGGAAATAGAAGACTCATCATCCAAACAGTCAGCACCCCGAAAAATAGGTAGGCCAAGGTTGAATATCAAGAAGATTGAGGAGACTAAAGCTCCCAGTAAACCATGCACCCAGTCTGTTGCTGAGAAGTTACTTGTGTGCGTTGTTCATCTTGAACTAGTTGAAGATTCAGGCAGGGGAATTGGTGAAAGATGGAGAAGGTCGAGCACTAAGAAAGTGGAGGTTCAAGAGCATTCGTGGTAGCTCAAGCAAGCGCAACTCGCTATTGCTGAATTGTATTACGAGAACAAAGAATTCATAAAATAGTTGGCAGAAAGGAATGTTGAAGTGAAAACATCCTAGAGTCGAGAAGGGAATGCATATTATCTCAAAATACAGCTCAGAGAGGTGCGAGATGCAATCATTCAGCTATGTGAGGAATAGAGTATGTCAGAGGAAAGAATCACAGAGCACTTCAAGGAATGCAAACCGGTCATGGATAATGCCTACTTGGCTCTTTCCAGTGCTAAATCAAAGCTAAGAGGGAATGCAGTCTTATGGATAGAAGTGAAGAATATGAATAGATGAAAGTGGTCTCTTAAGAAAACACTTAGGGTATTAAGGTTGCAGGTGAGGCCCGAGGCATGATTGACATGATCCCATTTTTTCTTTTTGAATGTGGCATGAAATATTTCTCCCCGCATGTCATGTTTCCTTCCGAGAAGCAATAACTCTGACGAGGCACCCGTGCGGTGAATATTCATCATGTAGATGTTGTAAACCCACTTATTGAGGAGGACAAGTGTAAGAGAAATGCATGATAGTTTTGGAGGAAATGTGTGCCCACCCAATCGTCGTTTCCACCTGGAGCACATGAACGACAACCAAAATACATCTACCACACCAGCTTGCCATGTGCATACTACAACTAGTGATTGCGCAGCAACAACCAAAACCCATTGCACTAGGTAGAAGAGTTTTTGATAGTATGTTCGATCATTCAGGCACTCCGTAAAAGAGAAACGTTGATGCATCACAACATGATGATCGAATCTTACTTATGAATGAACGATCAAGACAAAGACGTCGGCTATGACATGATTGGTGTAGTCGGGTTTCCATTTTTAGCAAACTTTATTTGAAAGGTCATCTGATAGGGAATAACCAAAACAAAAATTCTAGGAGGAGTAGTTTGAGGCATGGGAGCCCAAGGAGCGTAGTTTTTTCTATATATTCTATCTTTTCAATGTAAGCCAAGTTGGCAAAGTAGTGTAGACAAGAGACTATTGAATGTAATCTTTGAAAACGATTGAAATATAATGTAGAAGTCCCAAAACTTTGACGAAAATATTCTAATCATAGTGGTTTGATGCATTATGATCCCATCTATGTATGTACTTTATGTTTTTTGTATATTCATGCATTTCCTTTGTTTGAATTGAAATGTTTAATGAGTCTAGAATTCATTGTGCGGTGCTTTAGACTTCTCCATTTAAACTCTGTGTTTTCTTCTAAGTAAGTCAGAATTCTTCTTTAATGGTGCTCTGAGTTGATTTACGTACTTTTTCTTTCGCCACACAAAACAACATTTGAACTGAAAAACCATTTCTTGTTTAGCCTTTATCCTCTCAAAGTTTCATTTACCAAGTCATTGATTTCTCTTTGTTTGACGAGGTTGACTCCATAACCCAAAGTTATGTATTTCCTTGCCAATGAAACCATGACCATTTCATAAACACACAAATCTAGCCAACAATTCAACGTCATTATCTATTAGAAACTAAGTCTAAGAGAGAGCCCTCTCTAAATTGGAAACGTTAGTTTCCAGTCTTAAAATTGGTCTGTAGGTTACCTCTATCATTTTTTTCTCAGCCAAACAAATTTATAGAGTGCTAACAAACATCATAAAAATAAGAATGGAACATGTTAAATATTAGGGAAACCCTCAAACCATTCCAAGATGTTGACATAATCTTTATGAAATTTTAAAATTTTAAAATAATTCGACTACGAAATAAAAATGATGCGAATAAAAGTAGCTAACACTATTGTGTTGTTGCAATTCACCCTCTATGACTTTCGAAGGTAGGGTTTGAATCACTTACCCTTTTTATTTGAGAAGCAAGGACCATGTTCCTATTCATGAGATGAAATATTCTTATACAAACTTATGTGGAAGCCGTGTGGGCCGTTAGTACTGGTCTTTAAGATCGGCTTCGATGGCTTCGTCTACTCCTTCAAACAAGCCATAAACTTCAAAAATAAGTAGAAGAAATCAAATATCACCTACTTCATATAAATAATGTAATGGCCTAGGAATGTAATCGTAAATATCCGAAGGCAACACCGATTCTCAGAGTCCAAATAAGCAAACTCTAAATCTTTATAGCCGACAAAGTCCTATAGGTAAATTATGGAAGCGATGTTATTTTTCCATTCAGTTTAAACACCGATTCTCAGAGTCCAAATAAGCAAACTCTAAATCTTTATAGCCGACAAAGTCCTATAGGTATATTATGGAAGCGATGTTATTTTTCCATTCAGTTTAACCATTTCATTGTAACTCTTCAGCCCGAGGAACCAAAGGCTGTGGTTAACTCTCTATACCCTAAGAAACCATCGAATCAAGTTTGGGACCCAAACTTGTGTAAGCCAAAGGCACTGTTCCTAAAACAGGACGCAAAGGGATTAAGTTTATAACAAATAACAAAGCAATGAATTCTCTGTAAGCCTTTGCATATAATACATGTTTATTATAACAATGGGTAAATAGAACGAAATCTTAGGCATTATGCTATAGCTTATATTCTTTTTTCCAAAAGATTAGAGCATGAGCTTGGGAGAATAAAAAATCCAAGCTTGCTGACCTGTGTGTAATGGAAGAGTAATAAATTACAATAGAACTCCCAGAAAAATCATCGGAAATCCACCATAATAACCAAGCCAGCGAGAGATGAAATCATTCACCTTTGAACATTGTAATGACCATTAGCCAAATGTGAAATGGAAGAAAGTGTTTCTCTCCTTTACAGAGTCGATGGCATAGTCCAACATGATAGATAGCCATCAGAGTTTAAATGAATATTGAGATTACAACTGGGAACCTACGCCAAGTTAAGGAGAAGAGGTACACTTAGGTGAACTAGATTTTCAGTGACAACGATGGTGCCTATACATGGCCACTATGATCACGATTATGGTCGAAATCAACACACTAAAATCTTAGTCAACTGGAGATAAACTCGCAATAAATTATGTGAGGATACCAAAACCATAACTTGACGTGACTGGTGGACAAGTCATATTAAATTTAGTTGTGGACGACGATGTTTTTGAATATTGTGAAGATTCAAAGCTCAAAGATAGCATGGGTATCTACCGTGTCTAAGTTATAAATCATCACGCCCTTATATATATATATATATATATATATATATATATATATATATACTCTCACCCAATGGAATTAAGAAATGTTATCTTTTCTCATTTTATAAGTGGATTGAGAACAATAGATGACTTAATAAAATCTATTGTGGGAATAATCCTATAGGAATATTAGTAAGCTTATATAGGTATGTCTATTCTCATGATAGAAGTAATGTGCATAGTATATAGTTATAGGCACAACAATATTGGTACGATAAGCATGATGATGTACACCAAAGGATTTAGGAAGACATAAAATATAGAAACCTTTACCTGGGATGTGGTGAAAGTTCTTAGGGAGATACCAAATAGTGCGATGCCGGAAATTGATTATGATACCAAAAGCCTTAAAAAAACAAAATCTTAGTTTTCAAAATTTATACATACAATTCTATTTCTTATTAAAGACTAAAGAATTGATGTCGAATATGTTTTTTTCACATCTAAGAAAAAAAAAAACCAAGCGTCGTGGATGAAGAGTTTAGTAAATCAACACCAATTGGTCCACAAATGTGTGTGGAATTAAATAGTTAACAACCACAAAATAAATCTTTAGGACTGTTGGGCGTATCATCAAATTAAAATTACATACTATGAAGGCAGATAATGAAAAATTACTCAAGGATAATAAATAATAAGAGGAATTGAATGAAATCCTACTAAAATGGAGTAAAAAAAGCATAAACACCATCCAACAATTATTGATAAAAAGAGTTGTTAATTGAAGAAAGAAGTGAGGATAACTCTAAATGTAATTCCTTAGAGAAGATTGTAGACAAAATCAAGAAAGGGAAATGGCATGGGAAAGAATCGCTTGGTGAATTTAAAAATATCATACCACCTAGTTTTGATGGTGAGTCTTAGTGTTGTACAATCATTTCCACTTAATTACGGGATGGATATTATTTAGAGGTTATTAGGATGAAACACTAAGTTATATCACTTGTCCCTTGAGTATACACCATTTTTTTGCTTCATCGCGAGTTGTACTTTTACATATAATGATCCAAAGTGATGGTCATGCCTTGCTCTCTTGAAAACCGTGATTGGTCGCATCCTGTAGGAATGCAGTGTATGACTGAGTATGTTACTATCAAATTAGGAATGGTTACAATGTTACGGGATCAAGCTCCGATTGCTCATAATTCAACCTCGAGAATCTTGTTATTTTGAGTTTCTAATATTTATCCACCATCTCATCTCTTTCATCCTATATATTGAGGGCCTCTCATGAGAAAACGGAAGTAAAATATGGAGTAAAATTATAATGTCAAATTGATTATGAAGCTTGGGAAAGGAAATTGGGAGAAGCTTCGTCAAGATATCTGTATGTAAGTTGTAATATGTTTTCCTGATTAATAGACGATGCACATGATTTTCCCCTGTAATTGATTTTATATGGTTATTATAATGTTCATAAAGAGTTAATATTTTAATGTCGTTGTGATCTATTGTTAGATCTATGTTTTATACATTTTACATTTGATCTTGTGAGATGTTTTTTTTTTTTTCTCTATGTGTGTAGATCGGTTTTCGTGAAAGTGTGGGTTGTCTTGAAAGGAGAGAACGACCAAGGAGAACGTAGGGACAACCATCGAAGTATAAGGTATATTTCTTATCCTAGGATCTCATAGATATTTTCATGTATGATTTAGATCTAGACGAATATACAATTTGCATATGTATTATGCGTTAGCTCTAGAAAGAGCCTAAGGGAGGTAACTCTTATAGGGTGTAATTATCCTACAACACTTAGAAGGGAGAAAAATATTGGCTTCTGAACATGGAAAATATTTCCAAATCTACAATTACCTAAGAAAATTGAAGTGTAGATTAGTTGTGCACTAGTTGAATTGTAAAGCTTCCATTTGGTGGCATGAGACTAAAACAATTAATAAGATCAGGAGTACTTAATTAAATTGGAAATTATTCAAGAAAAATTTCAAACAAAAGTATCTAATACAACGATGCTACGATGAAAAAGCTAAATAATTTCATGATATCAAGATAGTACATATGACTATTGATGAATTTGTCACTAAGTTTGTAAATATGATGAGATATGTAACTTACTTTATAGAGGAGAAAGAAAAGGTTCAACGGTTCATGAACTATTTGCCTCAAGCATACAAGGATTAAATTGAATTTCTTAATCCAAAAAAAATGGATCAAGTTTTAACGCATGTCAAACATTGTTTCACTCAATAAATAAAAAAATATATGAATATACAAAAACATGGAATAATAGGAACAAGGACAAGTTTGATCCTAAGAAGAAACAATTTAAGCATCCTGGACAATTAGTAGGTAGCGCACCAGTTAAGAGAAACGTATACAATGGAAAACAAAGTGTATCAGTTCAGAATAGTAAAAAACCGACAGAATTGGTAAATAAGATAGTTAGGTGGCCTCTTTAGTGCATGGGTTGCAAGAAACCTCACTTGTATAAGGATTTTCCTCTAAATAAAAACATGAATCATGTAGTACATAATATACAAGAAGGAACAACAATAAATGGCATTGCTAGATATGTTCATAAGATCAATGCTTCCCTACAAAATCGATAAGATCAACATCATTACTCCACGGTTAAGATATAAGGTACGATGAACTAGAAAGCTGTATCCATTTGAATAGATCCTATTGCAAGTCTAAGTTATATTCCACCTACAGTAGTACAAAGTTGTAAACTAGAAAAAGTTATACATAAGATATCTTGGCCAACACAATTAACTATAGGAATGAAATAAAAGGTTGTTGAATTGGTAAAAGATTGTACAAAAATTATGGATGAAATGGAGACTAAGGTTATCTAAATATCTTACCCTTAAGATCTTATGATTTACTCATAGGCATGGATTGGCTGGAAAAACATTAGGCTATCATAAATTGTTGTGAATACACTTTTAATTTTTATATGATTTTGGTGAAGGAAAAACAATTAAAAGAATACCAAGAGGTGTGTCGGTGATGCAGGAGCATCCGCACCTCGTCGTGCGCGCCTGCACGGGAAGATGGAAAAGACTTCAAAGGGGGACGCCAGGGTCACGATCGTGACTATTTTGAGGAGCGCCACCGATTGAATAAAAGAATCCATATTTAGGCGTACTTATGTATCAATTGGGACCTGGAGCGGATAAGCTCTCGTCCTTGTACAGCAGGAACACTTATTAGATTTTAATGCAGAAAGATTAGATTGGATACAGGTAGATAGAGTCATTAAGTGTAGATTAGACAATTTAGCTTTTGAGAGGGAAAACCGAATATAGGCACCCTCCTTTTTTCTGTAGTATTATTATTATGAGCAAGAGATCTGAGATCCGCGTGAGCATTAGGAGGAAGAAGAAAGAACAAGCAGAGAACTTGTGAAGAACCCCCATGTACAGTTCGTGAATTAATAGAAAGATTGATTCAGGTCATGGCTGGGATTACT